>JAUMHM010084155.1:0-12654 GCA_032362435.1 Melikaiella ostensackeni | reverse complement strand
AAACTAATATTTTGGAAATGAATGTATTTGAAATTTCTCTTAGGTTCTCCAATTTTCTTTTTCAGTTGAATTTTTTATTATTTTATGACTCAAAATACTTGGATAAAAGAGAAGCTTTCAACCTTTTTAACTTTTGATGTTAGTTTCAGTAAAAATAATTGAAATTCTAAAATATATTGAAAATACAATTTTTCAATTTGAAGCTTTCAAAATCAAATTATTTCAAACTGATATCGTTTTCAATCAGGCAACTTTCAAATGAGAGCCTTTAAAATAGAGTAATTTTTTATCGAAACTTTAAAAATGGTTTTTGCTTTATCTGTAAATCTTTTAGAATTGTATTGTTTGAAAATAATTATATTTCATAGTTGAAGAAATAATTTAAACCAATGCTTAGTTAAATGATTAATTTTAACTTGAAATGTTTAAAATTTTAGTTTTCAATTCATATTAGTACAATATTGGTTAACTTTGCCATACCGCCCCCTAAAAGTTTGAAAGGACCTAAAAATGATACGCTGACAATTCGAACGAAATCGGGCAATAAAAAGACATGCCTTGAAGTAGCCCTTAGCCCTTAAAGTTATTTTTTTATATTGACGTTGCGGGAAGCGCTACTCTTGAAAATGTGGGAATAAGATGTGAAAATGTAGAATCCATGTCAAGCAAAAAGTTTAGTTCGTTATTGGAAGCACTTTAATCAATGTGTATTAACAACAGCATTATAATGTTCACCCGCCTGAAACTATTATCTATTATCCTCAAAAACCACTCTCTGGATAGTGAAATGAGAGTTTTGCAATATATTGAAGTTAATTGATTTTTTCTAACCATTTCCTTCCTAGATCATCACGAATCGATGTGTCATATATTTTTATTACCTTTTAAATAAAGTTTTATTTACTTGAAAAAAAATTTCTTCGTTTGAACAATTCATTTCAATCGAGAAATTTCAAAATGATGTCGTTTTCTGAAAAGGACTAGTTTTCGAATGAATATGAAGAAACATTGTATTTTAAATAACATATTTTTTTAATCACTTGAACGATTTTACTGTGTTTACATGTATCCTGGAAATTGAGAACTCTGAAGAAATGTGGTTTTTATCTATTTCATTATTCGTTCAATATTGTGCTTACATTCATTAAAGCTTTGAATAATTTTCATTGTCTAAATAATTGGTTTTCATCAAGATGTTACAAATATTTAACAACTTCAAAAATAAAATTTAGTTTTTTAACAAATTGCTAAGTTTCAGAATGATGACGTTTGATATATTGTACGAGTTAATTAAATAACAATGCTGAAAGCTCTGTTGAAAGTAAACGAAGGCGAATTGCATGTCATTCCATCACAGTAATTTTCGACAGTTAATGAGATTAGGCTGTAACTTGGCAGATTGTTTCGACTGGTAGTGAAAAATAACACCTCCAAATTTTATATATATTTTTTTAATTCTCGGAGACATGGGACCTTGAAATTATGGGTAACTCTTTTTTGGAAATTCAATATGGTCGGTTATCTTTAACAGATTAAAATTTTCAAAAGCGGAAAATGTTCGTATCAAAATATACTTTAAAATTTTAAAAAATCAGTACCAAGCATTGAAACCTAAAAATTATTCAATTTTCAACATGAAAATGAATCATTTTCAACTTGAAAATGAATCATTTTCACATTTAGAGAGTTTAAAATTGAAAATTTTAGCACTTGAAGTACTGAAAAATTGAAAAATATTAAATTTATAGCTTCTAATATTCTACAATTTAAAATTCAAAGCTTTCAGAACGACCCAATCAGAAACTTTTGTTTCTTTTTTCCAAAATGGAGAGTTTTTTATTCAAGGCAATGGAAATTTGATTCAGATTCAAAATGGAGCTTTAAAAATTGTAGTCATTGTACACAAAAAACTGAAATAACGTTTTGAATTTGCCGCATAATATCAGAACTAAGAATATTGGAATGAAACATTCAAAATGACTAATTTCATATTAATGCTTATTTGAAATTTAACTGTTTCACTGTATATACTCGTATACACTAAAAACAATTCTCAGTAGATTGGACTACTTTTTAACTAACTTAGAACTAAAAAAATTGAATGTTCTATCTCTTATAGTTTGGGAGATATGGCCTTCAGAAATATTTTTTCGGTGGAAAATTAGTATGAAAATTTTTTTGATTTCAGTTTTGGTGAATTATCTCTCCTCAGTCCGAAGTTACATCGTCCTGAAAAATACAATTTTTTATGAAATTTTGTCAGGCATTGAATTTTTTCAAAATAACCTGCTTCTGGTGCAACGTTTTTCGTTTCTTCCGAAGCACAATAGACAATTTCATAACGATTTTCATCCTGCGTTCTTGATTTTGGCATACTCACTAAACTCACGGACAGTGCGTGTCAATGCAATGAAATTTTCACAATACTAATAATAAGAAAAAAGATCTATAATGATCGTCTCAAATTGAAATTGATTTCTTCTAGTTCTACAGAAGATTGTACGTATTTTTATTATCATAAAAACAACCTTTTACCTCAAGTGTGTCAGAAACAAGTTATTTCGAAAAAACTCAGTGACTGACAAAATCACATTGAAAATGGTATTTTTCAGGACGCCGTAATATCGGACTTATGAGAAATAAAACATTCTTCTTTTTTTAGATTTAGTGTAAATTGAGTCTACTTCAACTGATATAAGTAAAATTTGCATCTACGTTGCACAGAAAATGAGATAATTTACGGTAATTAAAATTGAAAAAATGTTTGAACTAATTTTTCGCTAAAAAGTGCGTTCTGAAGGCCATATCTCCGAAGCCATGAGAGATAAATCTTTTTTTTCAGTTTTACAGGAAATTTTACACACTATAATTATTTTCTGTGTTACTTTAGACAAAGGATGCTTTGAAAAGGAGAAGTTTACAAAAAAAACTGATTAAAACTGCCTTTATGCACCTATTTCAAATAATTTCAATAAGTTCAAGGTGTCCAAACGTATTTAAAATGTAGAGACTTCTTTTGCATGCCAAATAACAGACTTTAAGCTAAAGAAGCTCAACTTTGGACTCATTTTCATGAAGACATTTGAAAGCATAATATAAATATTATGACAAATATTGGAATAAATTATTTTCACAAAATTCAGAAATTGCGAGTTTTTTTAACCATCTATTTTTTAGAGGAAGGCCGTGCGATTTGGAATTTTACTTCGATTTTATGTGCTTCGTGTTTGTTCATATTAGTTACAGAGATAAGAAAGCCTTTTTAAAAGTATTACTACCAATTTCTTTCGCATAAGAAAAAATCACGAATAACAAGTTTATTGCTTTTTAATATCGCCCTTACGAACAGGCGATTCAACTTCATTTAAAATATTTTTATGAGGATATGAAAATAAATATTTAAACCTATTTTGGGGTATACGAGTATAAAAGTGTTACTCATTTTTCGTCGAGAGAAAGAATTCACGAAAAATAATAATTTGCATTATTGATAACTTTCTTCGAGAATTCATCAATGTTTTATAACTTAACTGAATAAAAATTGTAATACAACGAATGAATGGAATTATATGAATACTGGCCGTTGAAGAATAATGTTGCTATTTAATACAAATTATTCTCTTCTTTACCATATAATAAAAATTATGCTCTCGAACATCAAAATATGATATAAAGAATTTTTAAGTTTAGAGTTGATCTTCATGACTTTCGGTCAATAATTTAATCCCATTATTAATATTTATATTGTAGAGTATAAAATTTATAGAACAATACGAGTATATGTATAGTTTTGTTAGGTTCCCAAGATTATTTCAGAAAGTCCTAATACAACTATATACCTATGTACGCGACATATGTAAATATTTTTAGATTCTTTCACAATAACAGGTAATCAATAAAATGTATAAAGTATCCTAGAAGGTATATTAAGTACATTTTGAAGGCCAGAATCATTCAATTCAAAACCAAATTGTGAAATAATTTCATAGAAGTGAATCTTTTTTTTCAAGTTTAGACAATCTAAAAAATGGATTTTTCCTCCATTTTCCTCCAGTTTACACAAGGTTACAGGGATTTCTCCCTGGAATAAATACGAAAAGAAAATTATGAACAGCTTTTAATGAGTAATTATTATTAAACAAATTTCATGACACTTTATATTAGTTATTTCAAATTGAAATTAGACATCATTATTTCAATATTTAGTTTAGTCAATCAATTAATCAATTAATGTTTTTACAACCACACTTTTCTGCATATCTTTTGTACTCAGCCGTTTTTATGTAACGGATAAATTCTAAAAATTTCGGCTTTATTCTACTTTTACTTTAGAACACTAAAAATCACTTAATACTCCAGCCACCTTCTGGAGAAACACGATTGATGACACTAAATTGATTCAAATAACAGTTGAGGAGGAGCGACAATAAGAAGAAAAAAAATTCTCAGCAAAAATTAAAAAAAAACTAAATGAATCATTAATAAGGGAAAACATCCTTCTTACTAGAACTTTATAACCATTACATTCACAAGTTGAACAAGAATTAGTTTACATATAAATAATAAATTTTAAGTCATCAATTATGTAAGACGTGATAACAAATATTTACAAATCGTACGCCTTTTAATTTAATTTAGAATGTCTTGAAATATCTAGAACATGTTACAATAGATTCCTGAATAAAATATTGGGCAAAAAGTTGGAAAAATATCCATTATTGTTGAATGATTGTAAAAAAAAAAATTAAATTTTTCATCTGAGCTCACCTCTACATCCTAATGTATTAAAACGATTGGTACCAAATTTTACCGACAAGTCAGTAGCAACATGTTCCCGATAGAAATAACAAGAATTTTCGAATTCATAAATACTTCTTGAAATTTTTCCCATTTTTGTCATCTCTGTATTCTCATTTTTCGCACTGAATACGTGAAATTTCTAAAACTATTTTAAATGTCGAAAATTTCTGCAAGATGGATCGAGAACGTGTTGCTACAAACTCCTTATCAAAATTTCATGTAAATTGGTTGAATAGATAAAGCTGCAAAGGTAGACACAGGTGAAAAAATTGATCTTTTAACAGAAAATATGATTAACAAAAGTCTTAAATTAATAAGCACATCAAATTTATCTGAAGCACATACTGAGAATATATTGCTATAGATTTCTAGGTCAAATGTTAGGCAAAAAAATTGGAAAAATGCATTATTGTTGGATGATTGTAAAAAATCAAACTTTTCACCTCTGTCCACCTCTGCAGCCTAATCTATTTAACCGATTTGCATCAAATTTCAATAAGAGGTCTATAGCAACACGTTCTCGATACGACTTGGAAGAATTTTTGATATCTTCAATAGTTTTTAAAATTGTACCACTTTTGTCACCTCTGTATTTTCAATTTTTGCACTAAGTACATAAAATATTTTTAATTATTGAAGATATCGAAAATTCCTGCAAGATATGTCGAGAAAATGTTACTATAGGCTTCTTATTCAAGTTTGTTTTTAATCAGTTGGATAGATTAAGCTGCAGAGCTAGGAACAGATTGAAAATTGGCTGTTCTTACGTTTTTTTTTTTTTTGTTTCCTTTTAATCTCACAATTTCTGAGGCACTAACGTAAAATCACGCCTTAACTTATTTTCCATTGACTGGTCAGTCAGCTGCCAAGCTCAATTGAAATCGGTCGAGAATCGCGATGACAATCCACAAAAGGTCCAAAATACGAGTACATGATTATTCCAGATAAAGAATCTTAGTAGCTTATTTTTGTACTTGGCGACGATTCGCTACCGCGAGTCTTGATAAACAGAATTTAATCTAGAAATATCGTTATTATGAAATACAGATTTCTAGTTATTCTTAAAAAATTTCAATTCACTAAAAATTTTATTATTTGTAGGTGAATTTTCACTCAAAATATGGTACTATTCGATTAGTTAGTGTAAATGTAAAGTCCAAACTTCATTATGAAAATATAACTTTTAACGTTTTTCTTAATTCTCAGAAATAATAAATGATCTTTGACTCACTTTTAGGTACAAAATTCATTTTCTGATGGCTTTTTATTAATTCTTAAAAGTTTCATGAAAATCAGTCAATAATTGACGAAGTTGCCCAATAACAGTAAAAAAATCTGTTTCTAATATAACATTTTCGTGGTTGCACTCGGCCGAAATTGACAAGCCTTAATCTTTATATACCTGTGTCACTCGTACTATCATTTACCTACATTTCAAAAAAAAGTTTATGCTAATAAGTCAATCCTGATTACAGTTATGATGGAACATAAAGAAACAACAAAAATTACAAACATAGGAGTCTTTTTTTTTGCTGCGCGTATTAGACTAAAAATGATAATTTACGGACGGTTTTATATTTCAGGGGTTCGAACTCGTGGATATTATTAGCGATTACAGATAGAAAATTTGAAAATCCATTTTTTAATTCCTTAAAATGAAGAAAAAATCATTTGCTGGAAGTTATTCTATAATTTAGTTTTGTATTGAACAATCTGCAGAAATTTCCTCATTTTTCCCTATTTGGAATTGGTTTCTGATGGGGCCCCTATCAGATATTACTATTACTATTTGGCATTGTTTGCAGACCTACTTACACTAGATTCAAATATACTAGATCAAATTTACATATTCTTAGACAATTTTTAATACTATGTCAATCTAATCCAGTTTAAGTAAACAAATAGGCCCATAGGTGCCCCGTAGAGCCCCTTTTTATAGCTGGGTTGTAGAAGGGCGATCCCCACTGGAACACTGCTAGAAAGTCTAGTAGGATCCACTTCAACAAAAGTTGTTCTAAGACCTCGATTAGAACTAGGGAAAACTCATCACAGCCCCACTAGAAACCTTTCGAAATTTCTGCTCGGGACCTTTTGCAGCCTTCAAAATCTATTGAATATATTTTTCAGAACCTTAAGATTTTCGAATAAAAATTTTGTTTGAATAAACCGTGAGCGACATATATCACAGTCTGTATAATACTTCCTTGGACGATCAGAAATATATTATTACTCGTTTATGTCCGTTTACTTGATGCCACTGGCTAACTAGGTGCTTTTAAAAATTTCACGGTGGGTTTGGATTAAGTCCAACCCAAGATGGCTTTTAACTCTGGATTTTCTTCTAAGATTATGTCAAAGATACCTTACGATTATTATGAGACCAAAAAGACAAAAACCACTAGAAAGATTGATAAATAAAAATAACTTTTTTTCAGTTCGATATGTATGTTTTTGTAAAAATAACTCCAAAGCAATGACTTAGCAGCTTGAGCTCTGTAGTTTGGCATCGAGAAAAAGTATCTAAACGTTAAACATCTTTGGACATTCGGGACCCATTAAAATTTCAGAAAAGTGTGAAAAATGTCAGTTTTTGTCAGTTTTCAAAAATACTCCTCTACTTCAGAACGCGCTACTTGAAATTCCTCACAACAAAAATTGATGTGCATAAGATTCCCCGTGAAACTAAAAAAAAGAATTCTCCGTCTCTCATAGTTCAGGAGGTACAACCTCCTAAAAATATAATTTGACGAAAAATTTGCAAAAAAAAAATTAGTTTCTGTTCTTGTGATGAAAATATATTTTCTGTGCACTGTAGGCAAAACTAGTCTGAATTGGTCTGGATATGATTTAAAGAAGAGTCCATTTCAAGCAAATCTGAAACAAGCAAAAATCTTATATCGCATATTCCACTTTGCGTTGAAACATGTACTTATAATAATAAAAGTACATTAAGATACCTACAAATCTGAAAAGCTTAAATAATTTCAGAATTAAATCCATAAAAATCAAGCACATCAACTTCCAAAAGAGAACTCATTTTTATGGATGCATTTCAGGAATTATTAAAGATTTTCAGATTTTCAGTTTTCCTTAAAATTGTTTGTTGATAAAATCTTCAGAAAAATATAGCTTTTAGAGGCTATGTCTCCTGAACTATATGAGATAAAAAGTTCTTCTTTCTGAAGTTTCACGGGGAATTTAATGCTATAAATGTAGCTCTATTTAATGTACATTTTGTGTACATTTTGGGCTATGTTTCTACGTCGACGTTAGGAAAATGAACCGAGAAATACGTTCCACGAAGGAATCTTGAAATATTTAAATATTTTTCCTTATTCAACATGTTTGCCTTCTTTGGGAATTTTGTAGCTCTCTTTTGTCACTTTTCTCTTTTCTCGTCCACGATATCCTGTCCTCAACTTTTTCCACTTCTAAATTCCTCTTTCGTTTAGCCATTGTGTGTATTCCTTTACTTATAGTTTATTATTTTTAATGGCAGAATGATAGGTTATAAACATCAAATCAACGATAAATTGATCTATAATTCGTAAATATTCTCCACAATCAGTAAACTTTACACATTAAAATTTTTGATTTTATTACAACAGCAACCGTTCACCAGCGACAATTTTTTTAAAAATAGATATAAATGAGAAAGCACACAAAAATTTCTACTCAACACTTGTGAGTATATTTTTATCATTGGAAATGAGATTTCTATAATGTATTGAGTTAATCTAAACTAATTCTTCTTACTTAAAGATTAAGCTTCAATTGTCTCTGAATAAAAATCGGTAGTAAAAATATTTCGCGGTGTAGAAGTAGAGAATGTTACCGTTACAGCGACACGTACATTTTGGGACAAACTTGACGAACTAATTGCAATTCTTCTATACATCAAATGTGACTTTCATACATTTCAGTAGATTCAGTAGATACCTAGGTCATCAAATCTTCGGATATATAAACGTGTTCAGTTCAACTATAATATATTTATAATTTTTTCAGTACTCATATACTAATACACCCTACAGCTGAGAATACTATACTAGAGTAAGTCACAAAAAGCATCTAAATATTTTGTATTATCTATAGTAAATTATTGAGTACAGTAATTTACGCTGTAGAAAGACTTAACTACTCATTTAGCTATTTCTGCTCAAAAACTGTCGATGAAATCTATTATTGAGTTGCTTTAAATATTTATAAGAAACAATCTCAAGGCACGTTTCCTGATCTCTCTCGATTTCCGAAAAGGTCGAATCATCGCTTCTGGCATAAATGCAAAATATTACATATCGACTTCTAAACAAAAACATTTCAACGATGCATAGTACAGTTAATTGTTCAACATTTTAATGTGAAAGTCGCGTGGTTGGTTATAATGCTCAAAATCAGTTTTTCTTATCTCTCAAATTTATTTCTTCTCTTATCTTGTTGAAATTTATTCCGGTTGTGTTAAATATTGTGCCAAATATAGTGGTTAATATTTTAAGAACAGATTTTTATTTTTATGTTCCACTTCCACTTTTTATTCCACTTGGATATGTCAAAAATAAGCTAGGAACAACTAGTTGGATAAATAGTCAGATATTGTATAATCAATTAATTGATAAATTTGTAATTTTGAGGTAAGATAACTATCGAACATCCTTCATACATATCCTTACAAAAATATCTTTTTCATCTGCACATAAACAGGATATCAATAAAGCAATACACTTATTTCTTATAAATTCTTCCTTACAAAAAGAAGTTAGTAATACTTTGAGATACATTGTTTTATCAATATGCATGTACTTCGTCGGCCGATGAGCATGGCGCAAAGACGATAACAATAAAGATATCGAAATTGCGAGCTGTTTTTGGACCAACCACTTTTTAGAGAAGGATATGTATGTACTTCATCGGCCAATAAGCAAAGCGGAAAGACGATAACAATAAAAAATATAGAAATTGTAAGTTTTTTAAACCAACCATTTTTTAGAGAAGGATACTTGAAAACAGATTTATATGATAGTCAATGAGATAAAAAGCGTATATCTAAAAGTAATAGTAACTTTTATTCCTAAGAAAAAATTTACGAGAAACAAGTTTGTTGATTTGTTCATATCATGTTTATGTTCGAGGGCGAGTTAACTTCATTTTAAATATTTTTGCGAGGACACTAAAATAAATATTTGAAATTATTTTTAAGTTTTTGTAGTAAACTATTCTATTTAGCATTTTTTGAAAGCGAAGGGCAATTGAATCGCTCAACGCGTACAATGTTCAAATGTACGTCTATAAAATGTAAGCGTACCAAAGAAATGTTTTTAAAATTTTCTTGCGGCGTTGTTTAAAAGTTTTCGTACTTTTTTATTATTTTTTCACTATATAAAGAGAGAAAAGCATACACTGTGTCATAGTTCCTTCAGGTTTCGTTTCTGAGAGTGCTTTAAGACAAAAGATTGAAAAAAATCATAAAGGTGCGTGCTCTATAATACTCAAATTTATAATCAATTCTACTTGAAAGGTGTAACCTCCCTACAGCAGATAAGCAAACATACAGTAGATATTTTGCAATTTTACGATTGAGGGTCAATATAATCCCACCTCTACATATTATGAATACAGTAGATAATTGACAATCAAATAGACTAATAATGTTTATTGGGGGATTCTGGAATATCGAATTGTTCGGTACCAATAGCTAGCTCCGACCTATGACTTTGTTTATTTCTACCCTCAGAGAAATTTCCTCTTAACGACAAAGGAATACTTTTACGGTTAAAGTGCAATCGTTCGAGAATTAGTTTGAAAATACGTAGACCCTTTAACGGTTAAAGTGCGAATCGTTTAACCAAGAATCGTTTCAACGATAAGTGATTCTAATTTAACGCGTAGGATGCGCAGTTTAACGATTAAAATGGGACGTACATATACCGTAAAATAATTGACGGTCTTCTAAAGATGAAGTGAAACGATAAATAAAATAAAAAACGATTTTAAAAAACAATGAAAAGTGAAACGATTCTGCTTTTAAAGTATCCTACTTTAACGATTAGAGGACCGACTTTATCGTTGAGAGGACATTTCTGAGTGTAGACAGCAGGATAAAAATATGTGTGTCCTAAAATGAAGACCCAAAAATATAAGGTTAAAATAAGGCCCAAGCTACAATCGTCAAGCTGTAATTCTCAAATCATAGGGGCCAAAATACTAGGGCCAAACGATAATGCCCTGAATAAGACTTGAATATAAGACTAAAAAGTAAGTCTCAAAATACAAAGCCTACAAATAAGGTCCTATCTACACTGTCAGACCCAGAACTGTAAGTATTAATCGATAAGTCCCGAAACGCAAGACATAAACTGTAGGGCTCAAAACTATAAGACTTAAAATAAAGCTTAAAAATATAAGGCCCAAAAAGAAGACCTAAATATTTAAGGTCTCTCCAAAAGAACAAGTCTTAAGATCGAAGACCTAAGTCCATAGGTCACAAGTCTTAAGTCCTAGATCGTAGGGCTGAAAAATATAAGGCCTAAAAAGACCCAAGAATATAATGTTATAGCAAGGCCCAGAAAAAGGGAAAAAATGTAACTTTAAAAGAAGGCCCAAACAACCAGCATCAAGCTGTAATCCCCAAAACGTAGGACCCAAAAATAGACCTTACAAAAGATTAGGCCCAAAATAAGACTTAAAATATAAGACTGAAAAAGAGACCCAAAATATGAGGCTGAAAAATAAGGCCCAAAAAGAGAACAAAAATATAAGGTTAAAAGAAGACTCAAACAACAAGTATCAAATTGTAATCCCCAAAATGTGGGGCCCAAAAATACACCTTCAAAACGGTAAGGCCCAAAATAAGACTTAAAATATAAGGCTGAAAAAGAAGACCCAAAAATATAAGACTGAAAAATAAGGACCAATAAGAGGACAAAACATATAAGCTTAAAAGGAGGCCCAAACAACAAGCATCAAGCTGCAATCCCCAAAATATAGGGCTCAAAAATATACCTTCCAAAACGATAAAGCCCAAAATAAGACTTAAAATATAAGACTAAAAAAGAATACCCAAAAATGAAGGGATAAAAAAAAGGGCAAAAAATTTAAGGGTAAGAGAAGGCTCAAACAACAAGCATCAAGCTGTGATCCCCAAAACATAGGGCCCAAAAGTACACCTTTCAAAACGATAAGGCTCAAAATGAGACTTAAAATATGATACTAAAAAAGAAGATCCAAAAATATAAGGCTAAAAAATAAGGGCAAAAAATATAAGGTTACAAGAAGGTCCATACAACAAGCATCAAGCTGTGATCCCCAAAACATAGGGCCCAAAAGTACACCTTCCAAAACGATAAGGTCCAAAATAAAACCTTAAATATAAGACGAAAAAAGAAGACCCAAAAATATAAGGCTAAAAAATAAGACCCAAAAAGGAAAGAAAGAATAAGTTTAAAAGAAGGCACAAACAACAAGCATCAAGCTGTAATCCCCAACACATAGGACTCAAAAAAACACCTTCCAAAACGATAAGGCCCAAAATAAAACCTTAAATATAAGACTAAAAAATAAGACCCAAAAAGAGAACAAAAAATATAAGGTTAAAAGAAGGTTCAAACAACAAGCATCAAGCTGCAATCCCCAAAATATAGGGCTTAAAAATACACCTTACAAAACAATGAGGTCCAAAATAAGACTTAAAATATAAGACTGAAAAAGAGACCCAAAATATAAGGCTGAAAAATAAGGCCCAAAAAGAGAACAAAAATATAAGGTTAAAAGAAGGTTCAAGCAACAAGCATCAAGCTGCAATCCCCAAAATATAGGGCTTAAAAATACACCTTACAAAACAATGAGGTCCAAAATAAG
>JAUMHM010084154.1:0-12654 GCA_032362435.1 Melikaiella ostensackeni | reverse complement strand
TGAAGAGATTTTCTTAGTGGATTGTTATAATTATTCCCGTTATTATAATGGCTTTGCGAAGCTCTTCACCTGGATTTCAAAGAATTTTAAAGAGTTTAGGTTTTTTTTTAATTCCAAGGAATTTAACGAGATTTCAAAACATTTAGGGTTCTTCAAAGAATTTCGTAGGATCTCAGAAAATTTCATAAGATTTTAAAAAGGTACCTATCCAGGATATCAATGATATTTTAAAGATTTCAAGGGATTCCAACGAATTTCTAGAGAACTTCAGGACATAAATGAAGTGAAATGAAATTGCAAGGGACTCTAAGTGATTTCCAAAGATTTATACGGATTTCAGGGACTTCTAGGGATTTCAAGGAATTTTTATAGTATTTACAAAGTTTCGAAGGATTTCAAGAAATTTAACAATGTATTGTCAAGGGATGCTAACGGATTTCTATTGAACTTTAAGGAATAAATGAAATGAAATTTCAAGGGACTCTAGGAATTTCTAAGGTTTTCTACGGATTTCAGAGATTTCAAGGGATTTCTCCATGACACTATTTCGCAACTATTTCTTTGAATTTATGCTACTACTCGTATTGACACTATTCTGAATTTTTCAAATGAGTCAGAGGTCTGCAATATATTTATACTTATTTTGTTTTAAATATTAATATTAAATTCTCAAAATTTCAGAAAAACCCGGAAAATCTCACTTGTGATCCGAATCTTTACGTTTCGGAAATTTTAATAGACCTTTTACAAACCTTACGTAAATTATCTCCAGGAACTTCGACTCTAAGTTCCAAAGATCTAGAAAATTTCTCCAAACATCCGGAGGTTCGATCAATTTTAAAAAGGACTTTGATTCTCTCTTCTTTGGATCTGAGCGAATTATTAGATGGGCATCACACTCTCTCCTTTTTCCTCAATCTCTGGAATCTCCTATTTGTGCACTCGCTTCTTTACGTCTGGGCCGAGGACCCTTCATTCAATGATTTAAGACACACTGTTTCGCTAATGATCACCGGATATGAAGTTGGGGATTTGGGACTTGTAACTTTATCAACTCTGAGGTCGAAGCTGCTCGGAACTTTAGCCTGGGATTTTAAATTGTTCGGACAAATGGAAAGTATAAATGAACTTGCTTGGCAAGATTTGGACCTAATGCAGGATTCAAGATCCATTTTCGCGATGGCGAACGAATTTGTCGACACGCCAGTTATTAAGGTAAGAAAAAGGAATTTAGGCTTCTCAAATCGTTAGTGTTATTTTATATACAAAGTAATTCGTTATCGCTAGCGTTAAGTTTTTTACAAGTATTTAGTTAATTTAAAAAGAAAATCATTTGTAAACCATTCCTGCCCAGTGGGCATCAAGACATCCTAAAGACGTCTTTAGAATGTACCTCTATTTCTCTATGTTTTAATTTTGAAAAGTGTAAGAATCACACCACGTCAAGTGAGACCCGAAATTTCCGCCAAATCATCGATTTTGAAAATAAATACTTCATTCAATGAAGGGCATGAGGTGTACTTTGTGGTATGAATACTTCGTCGATATTCCTTTTTTTGTTAATGTTATTAACAATCAAAGTTTTGTGCACGATATAATTGTAAAATTATTTTCCAATAAACTACTATAGATAATTCAATTAAATTTGGCACACATATAGAAAAATGTTCATACCTTTTAATTGGTATTCATTTATGGTATATTTGTTTAAACAATAGTGTTTTTCATAAATTTATAATAAACAATTGGAATTTTTTGCCTTCTTCACGCTCAAAATGAATGAAACTTGTGTCAAATTACGCGGGAAACGTTAACCTTTAAAAAATCTGTAAAAAAGTTTGTTCATTCATTCCATTACGGAAATATCGAATTTTTTGTTACCCAGTGCGCTCTCTCGGCGCACGGCGTGCTTCGCCGCTGCCCGCGAGAACTTGCTGGTCGCGCGAACTGGAGCAGCGAACGCGTTGAAACTTGCATGAACATGATTTGTCAGAGCTTAATATTCGTTGCAAATTCTATTGTCAGTCTGCTGTGCGTCCTAGCACGGTATACATACATTGATTTTATGGAGATATTTATGAATTATTATTAAGATGGTTCGACCGAATGCGTTCTGCAATCCGTTAGGAATAAAAGGCCATAATTGTGTACGTCATGGCTTATTACTAGTCACTGCTAAATGGAATAAGAAACTTAAAAAGTACATCGGTAAATACGTTTGTAATTCATGTCGTATGAAGGTGTACAGGGCTGTGTGTGTTACTGAAAGTGTAGCAAATATACACGTAAGCTTACAGTAAGTGTTGTTATAGTTTTTATGTATTATAATCGTGGGTATGATTGAAATATCCAACCATATTTCAGATGATAAGTCACATGCATATTTTTTAATGATATTGGTTGTTTTGTATTCATTGCATTCGTTTACACTTTATGTAATCATTCTATTAAGAATACGATTATAATATTATGTCATTGTTTCATAATCTTCTTTAAAAGTAACAATTTTAATTTGTCATATCAAAGGAAAATTAAATTTAAATATTAGCGAACAAAATACGTTAGAAAAATGGATCGATATCTAATTCGATACCTTATTCTGCAACTTTGAAGGATATCTCCATAAAATTAAAGCATATATACCGTGCTAGGACTCACAGCAGACTGACAATAGAATTTGCAACGAATATTAAGCTCTGGCAAATCATATTCATTAGGGTGACCAGACGTCCGTCATTCATGTAAAATGTCCGTCATTTTTTCCGGAAAATGCACTCGCGGTGGTGGGAGTATAATTTCAGAAAATTTTTTTGCAAACAATTTTTTGGTTATTTGAAAGAGAACACTGGTTTGTTAAAAGAAAATCTGAAGTAGTGAAAAGTACGTGTGAAGTTAAAGTATTTATATAATGACTCAATACCAATGTGAATACATATGTGATTACCTATGGTCCTATGTGATAATACTTTACAAATCAAATATTTATGCACGTTTCAACGCGTTTGCTGCTCCAGTTCTCGCGGGCAGCGGCGAGGCACGCCGTGCGTCAAGAGAGTGTCTGAAAATATAAATTTGTATTGAAACAGTCAGAAAGATGTTTAGTTAAAGCAGAATCAGTGGGAGTACCATCGAATGTCACGCACGCAACCTTCACCCCCGTATCGTGTAAATTTGTCACTCCTTGCAAAATTAAAGAACTCATCTCTGGTGCTTTCATGCCATTTATGAGAAAGTACCCAATAGGAATTTGCCACTCTTCATTTATGCACACAACATTAAAAACAAGTGCTTCGGATGCTAAAGCATCATTATCTACTGCTACGTCAGATCATAAATTTACATAACCTTCTCGCTGTCCATCCACCGGAGAGCCTGAATGACTGATTTGAGTTCAGCTATTCGTTTATCCTTCCGATTCCGACTTTGACTCAATATTTTAATTTTATGAGCACATCGTAGTCGCTGATTTTTCAATTCATTCTGCAATATTAATTTTGTTGGAGAATTAAAAACGAATGTAGGTGAAGCGTTTGTTCCTCTGTTGCAATTACTACACCTTCTGCCTTTTGGAGTTGTAGGAATATGTGTACTATTACAATTTCTTCCTTCGTCGCAATGACTGCACCTGTTGCCATTGGGAGTTGTTGGAAGATATGTATTGATATAATCATTCGTTTTTGGAAAAGACGTCAAATGAAGTATCAGACTTCATTGCAGAAAAATTTATATTTTTAGTATTAGAGTCATTCCATTTTATTTTCTCATTTATTCATCAAATAAGCTGCTTAAAAATAGGCTGCAACCGACTAAGATGTAATGAAATTAAATGACCCATACTATGTTTGAAAATAGTGTATAATGGGAGCCTAAAAAATATAATTAATTTAGTGTTGATTGATAAATTCCTTAAACCTGCGCGTTAGCAAAATGTGCCCCAAAAATTTCCCCTTCTCATATTTTTTATACTTTTGTGTAGGTGAATGTTTTTTTTCAAGTTTTTGGATGTCCTAACTGCCTATAGGTATTTTTAGAGCTCTATAATTAACGTTCTCAAGGCAATAATTGAGGTTTACTGTACCCATGTCTTCAAAAAATAATTTTTAAATCTACAGGAATCACAAAATAAAATTCTAGGTATTTGAGACTTTTTCACTCTTGAAAATACATTAGAAGGAAAATGATTTGAAAAATAACACAAAATTAATCATTTTTAAAACTTGCTGCCTCTCTTATTTGATTCTTTAGACGTGTCAATTTGTTTTCCAGTATATTTTTACCATTACAAAGCCCTTGGATGCAGAAAAGATTTTTTGAATCCAGCCGGAGGAAGATCATTTGTAAACATAAAAAAATTACTTTTCGAAAAGCAGCTATCTTCTTGTTTTTCGATGACGTGAAATTTAGCATTTCTTCCCTGGTGTATTTGAGTTATTCGAAAGCCCTCAGATATTAATAATGAATTTTCAGGTAACATTTAAAATTAACATCATTCAGAAAAACATGAAACCCAGTTTCTTGAAAATTCACTGCATCTACTTGAATTTTTTTCTTATTCCTGTGAGTTTTTAAAGTGTTTTTTTTTGTTGAAAGCAGGGTCCTGTAAATAAAAATTATTTCCTCAAGAACGCTAATCAGAAAGCCGTAAAAATTTAGAGAACGTTAGGCACTCTACAAAAATTTGGAAAATTGACATGCACGAAAATATCAGAACTATGAAAATAAACCATTTTGAGGCACATTATGTTTACGCGCAAATTGATGGCGTTCATCAATCAACACTAAATTAATTTTACTTCTTTAGGGTTCGAAAACATTACTTTTTCACATATTTCTAATTTCGATTTCCATTATTTTGTTATTTTGACCCACCCTAGTGAACATTAAAATAAAAGCTAAAAATGTATGTAGGAGCGTACGTGTTGATATTTCCTTTGTGGATTTCCCCTCACTATCAGTAAGAATTTGTATCCGGTGATCTTCAGAAACTTCCATGATACTTTCTCCTACACTTAAAGAATTTAAGATACAATCCACCTGCAGATTGATTGCAGGATCTTCCTGCATAGAAACATCTTCCTTTTTGTCTAAGGACGATGGTGGAGCATTACTCACACAAGAGTCTTCTATTGTGATGACTCCTAATATTGAAGGATTAAATGCACCATCTACGTGTGAAACACTTTCTCTGTCTGCCTCCTCCAACACGTTTCCATTCTCATGCAAGATGCATACATCAGTATTATTTAAACGAGACTCTTCTGTGCTCTGCTGTACAAAAGTTTGTCCACTCTCCTCCTGCATTGGAAAATCCTGTTTTTTGTGTGAGCTACATTGTTCAACATTATTTTCAGAATATATTTGCTGCGATTTAGATGGTTTTGCAGAATTCATCAAATAAAAAATTGGGAAATTCAGAGGAGGTAGCTTCTGAGTATAAATAGTGTAAATCTAGAAAAAAACATTCGAAAAATATGGAATACAGGAAAATTTACTTCAGTTTTTCTTAAGTGAAATATTTTTCCAAAAAGAAATCAATATTTTAAAATAACTGAACTAAATTCATACTTGAGGCACATCATTTTCTCGAAGCCTCACAGTATTTCGTGTCCTATCAAACATTTCTTCATGAAAATGGCATGAACATATCCTGATATAATTGTTCATACATTTCACGTTCAGTCCTAAACTTCTCGCCCAGACTTCTTTCATTCTGTCTAGAATCCTAAAAAAGCATGCAATGAAAATATTAAATAAATTAACACTTATTCGTTTAATACTCTGATAAATAATTATGAATAAATAAATAAAACGCAAATACAGTGATCGAAATAGGTAAGGTCAGGTTTGAAATAATTTTATCCTTCCACTGCTGATACATCATAGCACAATTCCATTAACTGTCACATATAAAGTATGGTAAACTTGATTTTTTATTATTTCGCAATATAAAAGTGTAGCTTATGTACTCAATAGAATGAATTATTTTTAAATACTCTTACCTGTGAAAGGTTACCTTTCCGTGGCGGTTCTCTCTCCATTTCTTCCCCCTTTTTACTGTTCGTTCACAACAATTGGGCACTGCACAAATCACCATTTTGTTTGATTATCATTTAACTGCAGTAATTTCCATAAATAATATCTAAATAATTAACGTTACGTTTTTTGTCGACAAACTGTGAAAGAAAATATGAACTTGTAGGCGCTGCCATGTTTGTCGCGGGACATCAAAAGCTGGTTGACCTCCCCCCTCATTGCATCAACCCCGCAATGGCATGCCCAGTCCCGTGTTTCCTATGTCCATGTTTCACAGGTAAAAGTATTCAAAAATAATTCATTCTATTGAGTACATAAGCTACACTTTCATATCGCAAAATAATAAAAAATCAAATTTAGTTTATATGTGATAGTTAATGGAATTGTGCTATGATATATCAGCAGTGAAAGGATGAAATTATTGCAAGCCTAACCTTACCTACTTCGATCACTGTATTTGCATTTTATTTATTTACTTATGATTATTTATCAGAGTATTAAACGCATACGTGTTGATTTATTCAATATTTTCATTGCATGCTTTTTTAGAATTTCAGGCAGAATGAAAGAACTCTGGGCGAGATGTTAAGGACAGAACGTGAAATGTATGAACAAGTACACCAGAATATGTTCATGCCATTTTCGCGAAGTAAAGTTTGATAGGACAGGCAGTACTGTAAGGCTTCGAGAAAATGCTGTGCCTCAAGTATGAATATAGTTCAGTTATTTTAAAATATTGATATCTTTTTGGAAAAATTTTTAACTCAAAAAAAAACGGAAGTAAATTTTCTTGTATTCCATATTCCTCGAATGTTTTTTTCTAGATTCACACTATTTATACTCAGACGCGACCTTCTCTGAATTTCCCAATTCTTGATTTGATTACTTTCGCAAAACCATCTAAATAGCAGCAAGTATATTCTGAAAATAATGTTGAACAATGTAGCTCACACAAAAATCAGGATTTTCCAATGCAGGAGGAGAGTGGACAAACTTTTGTACAGCGCAGCATAAATGAGTCTCGTTCAAATAATTCTGATGTACGCACCTTGCATGAGAATGGAAACGTGTTGGAGGAGGCAGACAGAGAAAGTGTTTTACACGTAGGTGATGCATTTAATCCTTCAATATTAGAAGTCATCACAACAGAAGACTCTTATGTAAGTAATGCTCCACCAAGGGGAATATCAACACGTACGCTCCTACATATATATTTCTATCTCTTCTTCTAATGTTCGCTAGGGTGGGTCAAAATAACAAAATAATGGAAATCGAAATTAGAAATATATGAAAAAGTAGTGTATTCGAACCCTAAAGAAGTAAAATTAATTTAGTGTTGATTAATGAACGCCATTAATTTGCGCGCAAACATAACGTGCTTCAAAATTTTTATGTTTTCATAGTTCTGATACTTTCGTGTATGTCAATTTTCCAAATTTTTGTAGAGTGCCTAACTTTCTTCAAATTTTTACGGCTTTCTAATTAGCGTTTTTGAGGCAATAATTTTCATTTACCGCACCCTGTTTTCAAAAAAAAAAACACTTTTAAAATCCACAGGAACTAGGATAAAAATTCAAGTAGATGCAATAGAATTTTAAGGAACTGTGTCTCATATTTTTCTAAATGATGTTTTTTCAAATGTTACTTCAGAATTAATTATTAACACATGAGGGCTTTCGAATAATTTAAATGCACCATGGAAAAAAGCTAAATTCCACGTAATCGAGAAACAAGAACATAGCTGCTTTTTAAAAAGTAATTTTTATATGTTCACAAATGATCTTCCTCTGGCTGGCTTCAAAAAATCTTTTCTGCATCCAAAGGCAATTGGCACGTCTAAAGAATCAAATAAGAGAGGCAACAAGTTTTAAAAAATGATTAGTTTTGTGTTATTTTTCAAATCATTTTTCTTCTAATGTATTTTCAAAAGCGAAAAAGTCTCAAATACCTAAAATTTTATTTCGTAATTCCTGTAAATTTGAAAATTATTTTCTGAACACACGGGTACAGTAGACCTCAATTATTGCCTTGAGAACGTTCATTATAAAGCTCTAAAAATATCTATACGCAGTTTGGACATCCAAAAACTTGAAAAAAACATTGACCTACACAAAAATATAAAAAATATGAGAAGGAGAAATTTTTAGGACGCATTTTGCTAACGCGCAAGCTTAAGGCATTTATCAATCAACACTAAATTAATTATATTTTTTAGGCTCCCATTATACACTATTATTCCATATGGTATGGGTCATTTCATTTTATTACATCTAAGTCGATTGCAGCCTATCTTTAAGCAGCTTATTTGATGAAATAAATGAGAAAATAAAATGGAATGACTCTGATACTAAAAATATAAATTTCTCTCCAATGAAGTCTGATACTTCATCTGACGTCTATTCCAGAAATGGATGATTATATCAATACATATCTTCCAACAACTCCCAATGGCAACAAGTGCAGTCATTCCGACGAAAGAATAAATTGTAATAATACACATATTCCTACAACTCCAAAAGGCAGAAGGTGGTGTAATTGCAACACAGGAACAAACGCTTCACAAACATTCGTTTTTAATTCTCCAACGAAAGTAATATTGTGGAATGAATTGAAAAATCCGCGACTACAATGTGCTCATAAAATTAGAACATTGAGTAAAAGTCGGAATTGGAAGGATAAACGGATAGCTGAACTGCTGAACTCAAATCAGTTATTCAGGCTCTCCGGAAGATGAATTTACTCGACGAAGAACAGTTAGACGTCCTTGAAACTATAGGTGGGCCTTGCAATGCACTATTTAATCGAATGTTAAGAAAAGCTAAAAAGTTAACTTCACCTAGATTGTATGAACCTCAATTGAGAAGCTTTCCACTGACCTTACATTACTACTCTCCTCGAGCATATAATTTTGTTCGAAATACTTTTAACACTAGCCTGCTGCATCCTCCCATGCTTAGCAGATGGTATGAGAGTATCAATGGTGAGTCGGGTTTCAATGTCGAAGCTTAAGAGAGCATTAAGGAACGAGTAAGAAAATCTAAACATAAGTTAGTTGTTTGTTATATGTTCGACGAAATTCATATTCGGCAAATGTTACGTAGAACGGTGGGTAGACAGCGGAAAGGTTATGTAAATTTAGGACCTGACGTGGCAGTAGATAATGATGCATTAGCATCCGAAGAACTTGTTTTTAATGTTGTGTGCATAAACAGAGGGTGGAGAATTCCTATTGGGTACTTTCTCATAAATGGCATGAAAGCACCAGAGAAAAGTTCTTTAATTTTGCAAGAAGTGACAAAATTACACGATGTGGGAGTGAAGGTTGCGTGCGTGAAATTCGATGGTACTCCCACTGTTTCTGCTGTAACTAAACATCTTTCTGACTGCCCCAATTCAAATTTATATTTTAAGACACACTTTACGCACCCGGTGGCGAAGGAGAAGGTCATGACTTTTCCTGACCCATGTCACATGTTAAAACTGATTCGAAATACATCTGGCGATATGAAAATACTTATCGATGAGGTCGGCAAATTTATATCCTGGGAATACCTGGAGGCTTTGAACGACTTGCAAGTTATACA
Organism: Melikaiella ostensackeni; assembly: GCA_032362435.1. Lineage (NCBI taxonomy): Eukaryota > Metazoa > Arthropoda > Insecta > Hymenoptera > Cynipidae > Melikaiella > Melikaiella ostensackeni. Next base: position 3,037 of record JAUMHM010084154.1, on the reverse strand, counting down.
GGGATTGCATTTGGCGTGTAAATTGCGCAATATCTATATTAATTACACAGAGCAGAAAATAACAGCTTAATTTGCTTCACCATTGTTTGTTGAATCTGTAGCGTTTGCTTTAGAATTTTGGCGAGACGTTTTGAAGCTACCTCACTTTAAAAATTGTACAGCCACAATTAGGTTTCTTCGAACTTTTAATGATCTCTTCTACATGTTAAATTCACGTAGAATACAACAGGTCTGAAAACGTTACTAATGTTTCCACTGCACCTTGGCGTTTTCTTGATGGTGACGATGTTTCAGCATTTAGTTCCATAGGAAACCTCTAAGATATTGATGTAACATTACACGAAGTCTGAAAATTAAATGATTTCTCTAAAAACGTTGTCACTCACATTGCAGGTTTCGTGGTGAAGTGTCTGAGTAATGAATTGTATCGCGACATTTGCATTTCTGCTTTGAAAGACGAAACTATCAAAAATGCGAAATTATCAAACCTCATGGAAATTAAGTCTAAAGGAGGTTTGATATATCCGTCTGAGGACATGATCCTTATTTGCCAAAAGACGGAGCAAATTTTCCGAAGAGCTTTGATGCGAAGTAATGGTGCGGAAGGAAAGTATTTGGCGAAGCGATTTTCCGAAGCTTTTTTCACAAACGAAGTATTAAGTTAATTTATTTTCACCCGTAAACTATTGTTTGCAGCTCTTCAAAATCATGCTAATAATAAAAGCCCCATGGAGAATCACGTATTACATCTAATAAGAGCAATCGTTGCAAAGTATCTCAAAGTACGTGTCAATTATAACTGTTCTCAAGTGATTGATAAATCTGAAAGTGTGCGCCAGATGTACGGCAAACCTTTCCTCTTTAAAGGACAATAATATGTTGCAGAATATGTGAGTATTATTTATATTGTAAAATAAATGCATTTTTAAAAAAAAAATTCGTTCTCTTTCTCACTTTCCTCCTAAATACTTATGATTAAAAAGTGCCGAACTCAAGATCTTACATCAAAATCAAGTCGTTTCGAATCATAAAAAAAAATTTCTTCGATACAATTTATGCGCATATCAATTTATACGCATAAATAACGTATAAATTTATTTGGTATATTACTTAAAAATTTATTTCTAAATAATTTTCATGAAATATATCATTTTCTCGGCACTCTCTACAAAGATATTTCATTTTAGCTTTGATTATACAACAAATTCATGAACATTCACTTCTGAATATTCATAGTTTCAACTTCTATACATGAAAAACATGTTCTGTATGCCTTTGTGTTAAATTGATCTTCTCTCCACTTTCATTCATATTCCTTATTCAGTCTTTCTCTTTTTGAAGCGAAAATACAAATTCAAATCTCGCGCTATATTCAAGTGGAACATCGTAAGATGGCGGCTCTCCCCACTCAGGGAATTCTCCCCCTCCCGTGGAATCAATCCCCCTCGTCAAGTTAGGATGGCATGCCTAGTCCCGTGTTTCCTATGTCCATGGCTTGAAGCAATTAGGTTTATCTTTATTTTTGACATTTTGGCTTTCCTCTTTTGCGATTATTGTTTTCAGGTTTTTTCAGTATTTCAGCAAGTGCGGTGGAAAAATCATTGGATTATCATAAAGTCATCGAATATCGAATATATTTTATATGTATCTCGTAAACTGTACGTGATACGTAAAAGCAGATGGCATTTGTAGATTTATCTTCAGAGGAATACTGTGAATGAATATAAATATATAGGTTGTCACATATAAATGTATGCATGTAAATAAATGAGTAATAATTTTTGAAGTGTAAAAAGGGATAAGTTTTATGAAGGTTTTATGATAGCGAGACTTTAATTTCTTACTTTCTATCGTACTTCGGTATCCTCAAAGTTCGACTGCCATAAATTAAGTCGTAAAAGAGGACTCAAATCTCTTAAGCTATCTCCAGAGACGAAATCATTCAAACCGAGCCTGCAAATAGCCTGAAACAGACCTGACTTTTTTCCAGAGAATATATAGGGATTTTTTTCTGGTAGGGTATGTATCAGCTCGCATTATTTTCTACAAATATCAACCTGAGAAATGACTATTTTTCAAATACGTATTGAAAATGTAACATTTTAATTAAGAGGCCTCTCAATTGAAGCTAGTCTGAACAGTCTCAAGTATCAACTTGAGATTCGTTTAAGAACTTCAGAAGAACCAAATTTTTTATCTACAAAGGTATTTTCAGGTACAAATTTTTAGCAGAAAATTCTAGGCAACCACTTGAAATATCACAAATTTCATATCACATGATATAATGCAATTTGATGTAAAGTTCGATTACAACATTTCTTTAAAAATGTTATAGTTGAATGTCAAGTTTTCCATTTATGAAATCATTCAGTTAACAATGCGTAATTGTAAAATCTTTTCCTCTGAAAGTTTTCCATTTTAGGTCTTCATTTTTGAGCATATAAAATTGAAATATTTCGATCAAAACGTTTTGAGTTAATGAAGTGTAAATATAAATCAATTAATGATTTGTAAATTTGATCAGTAATAAATTTTACAAGAGGATTCTGAATCTGTTCAAAATTAAACAATTCACGGATTTCAACGTTGGAAATTAAACTGTTTCAATTCGGAAGTTTTAGTAGTTAAATAAATGTAACTATCGCATCTATTTTTGAATACGCGCGAAAAATTTTCTTTCCATTAATTAGTCTTCATTATTACAAAAGATCTACCTTTTGTAGTAACAAAAATGTACATTTGCACAAGATACAGTGTATTAATATTATGTAGGTGGAGTCTACATAGCCGGCGCCGACAACGAACGATGTTGCCGGCGCCGGAAACTAACAATGTTGCCAGCTTTTTTCCGTGAAGAGCGGAATGCGAAATAAAAGCAAATTCCGTTTACAGTCATGCAAAAACCTGAAAAAATAATTTTCAAGGTCAAAACTCATAAAGATCATGTTTGCAAAAAGAAAAATAATCTGTTAGCATTTTTTTTCAAAAAATACGGTGAGCGTAGAGGTTGAAAAGAGGTAGGAGTTTGACCAACATT
>JAUMHM010084153.1:2241-12655 GCA_032362435.1 Melikaiella ostensackeni | reverse complement strand
AATAATTTCATTTAACAATTATTCTCTCTTAGTGGGTCGTAACAACTGTGCCAAGTTTGAAATTCCAATATTCCTAAATGGGGCTCTTTGCGAATTTATTTCGAAATTAGACATTTATCAATTCACCAAATAATAAATTATTGAAGTTACCAAATTCACTCAATTTGAAAGTCCAAAGTTGGATCCTTTGAGAATTTATTTAGGAATTATAGATTTATCAATTTGCCAAAAAATGAATTCCAAATTTTTCATTCCGAAGCTTGGTTGTTTCTAAATCTATTTCAAAATTTAAAATTATATAATGAAGAAAAAATGAATAAAAATAATTATTATAAAAATAAATTTTTGGTGTTACCGAATGAACGAAATTTGGAACTCTAAAATTCCAAAACAGAGTTGTTTGCAAATGTGTTTATGAATTTTTAATTTATCCAGCGATCAAAAGTGAATTTCAAAATTATCCACTGTATTCCATTTAAAATTCCAAAATCCCAAAACTAGTTTCATGGCAAATTTATTTATAAATCATAAATTTATCCAGTAATGAAAAATAAATTCAGAAATTACCCACTCTACCCAATTTCAAATTCCAAAACTGGATTCTTTGAGAATTTATTTCGAAATTATAGGTTTACCAATTCGCGAAAAAAAAAGTTCCAGCTTTCAAATTTCAAAACTTGGTTCTTTGTGAATTCATTTCGGATCTAGACATTTCTCAATTCGCCAAATAATAGATTGTTGAAATGACCAAATTTACCAAATTTGAAATTCCGAAATCGTTTGCAAATTTGTTTATAAATTTTTAATTCATCCAGTGACCAAAAATAAATTCCAAAATCATTCACTGTACCAAATTAAGAATTCTAGTATTTTAAACTTGGACTCTTTGCAAATTTATTTCGGAATCATAGATTTACCAATTTGCTAAATAATACATCATTGAAGTTGCTAAATTTGCCCAATTTGAAATTCCAAAACCGGATTCTTTGAGAATTCATTTCGAAATCATAGATTCATCAATTCGCAAGAAAATAAATTTCAGCCTTCGAATTCCAAAACTTGGTTTTCTGGGAATTCATTTCCTAATTACACATTTCTCAATTCGTCAAATAATAAATTGTTGAAGTTGCCGAGTTTACTAAATTCGAAATTCCGGAATGATTTGCAAATTTGTTTATAAATTTTAAATTCATCCAGTGACCAAAAATAAATTTTAAAATTACCCACTGTGCCAAATTTTAAATTCGAGTATTTTGAAATTGGACTCTTTGCAAATTTATTCCGGAATTATACATTCATCAATTTGCTAAATAATAAATCATTGAAGTTACCAAATTCACCCAATTTGAAATTCCAAAACTGAATTCTTTGAGAATTCATTTCGAAATTATAGATTTATCAATTCGTGAAAAAAATAAATTTCAACTTTGGAAAACTTCACCCAATTTCAAATTCCCAAATTTTGAAACTGGTTTCTTTGCATATTTATTTCCGAATTATAGATTTATCAATTTGCCAAGAAATAAATTTCATTTTCGGCATTTAAGAACTTGGTTCTTTGCAAAATCATGATTAGATTCTTAATTTATCCAGTGACCAAAAATAAATTTTAAAATTATCCACTTTACTTAATTTGAAATTCCAAATTGGTTTCTTTGAAAATTTATATCGGAATTATTTTTTTATTTATTCATTCAAGAAATCAACGGGCTGTCACCCTTTCATACAGAAAAAAAGAACTTGAGGTGTTATAAAAGTAGCTCTAGTCGAAGTTGAACTGAGAATTATCGAAGAAATCGATTAAGTCAGAGAATGAATTCGCCTTTTTACATACTCTGGAAACAACTGAGTTGAGACCGTAGTTTGTCCTTTGATAAGGTGTTTTGAACAACATTTTCCCACGCATATTTTTACGCAGTATTATAGAACGCGCGTGGGGAGTCATCTCAGCTAACAACGTCGGACAATCAACGTTGTTATTCAGGATGTTGTAGAAGAAATAAAGGTCGGCGAATTCGAATCTAATTATAATCTTAGTTATGCTGAGTAGTGATCTAATCGCACTATAATCATAGTCGAATCTACTCGTCGGCATTCCTAGTTGTCTCGTTTTAAAATGCAAAAAACGATTCTGAACTCTTTCTAACCTAATTTTGCGTATCATGTAATTCGAAGACCAAATGACCGACGCATACTCGAGATACGGTCTGACCAGCGAGTCATTCAAAACTTTTAGAGTAGGCACATTATGGAATTCAAAGGCGTTCCTTAAAACAAACCCCAGTGATACGATTAACTTGTTGACTGCATGAGTGATCTGATCTTCGTAAGTGAATTCTCTTGAAGATGAATCTTCAGGTCTATCACCCGTGATTCCCTCTGTAATTCACACCCAGCAATTGTGTAGGGATGTTTTGAACTAGTTCTCCTTCTAGTGCAGGTTATTATCACGCATTTTTTAATAGGTAACGACATCTCATTCGCAGTGCACCAAACTTGGAGACGATCCAAATCGTCCTGCAATTTCATGCAGTCCGATTGGGATTGTATTTCTCTATAGAGTTTAAAATCATCTGCGAACAATAGAACAATAGATAGAATAGAAACGTCGCTAATGTGTAGTAGAAACATCAGGGGGCCAAGGTAAGAGCCCTTGGGCACACCCGAAGTAGCATAAAACGCTTCCGAATAATGATAATTTATTCTCGCCGTTTGAAATCTATTGTTGAGATAACTCGTGAGCGAAAAAGGATATTATTCGCAATGGCCAGTGATCTGAGCTTTGCCAGAAGGATCGTATGGTCAACTTTATCGAAGGCCTTAAAAAAGTCCGTATATACGGCATCTACTTGGGTACCAGCCTCTACTTTACTAGTCAGAAAATTCGTGTACACACTGAGATTTGTGATCGTTGATCGTAATGGATTTGTTAAAAATGGGATACAGTGGATCAATCAGAGAGAGGAAGCAAGCCTTCAGGAAGGAGGCAAGTATACCATCATCGCAGGTTGCACATCCGAGTGGGATAGGGGCGAAATAGACGGACTTGAAGTTTTTCGCAAGTAGGTTAGATATACCCTCAAAATAATCAGATATATTATTGATCAGATAATCTACAACATGTAGATCTTAACAAGGAGAAACGTAGATAGTCCTCTAGTTCACGAGTGCGTTTATAAGTGGCATGTGCTGCTTTCGTAGAGGTACCAAGTTTATCAAGTTCGGATTGTAACATTAAGGGAAGCTAGAGGATTTAGGATATTTGACAGGGACGAAGGAGTTGATAGCTATGTAAAGATGGTAGTAAAAAAGATCAACTGCTTCATCAGTCGTTACATTAGTAGGCTAGTTAACCCAATCAATTTCCGCCAGAAATGAGCAAATAGAAGGGGTGTTTTTGTTTTTGAAATTCAATCGAACATTATAAAGGTTGTAACAAATGTTAAACATTGTAAAGCTTGTTAGCATTAGGTCAATCAAGGAACCATAAGCGTTAATATGGCCATTAACTTGTAAAAGACTTAAAAAATCAAGAGTACCTGAAACTGTATTAATAATGTCAATATGCGCCTGCGCCGAACCAATCCTTGAGGCACAACAAGACCCCAGATCGATGTTATTGTTCCAACAGGCATTAGGCATATTAAAGACGCCGCAGATCGTAAACATGGCGTTTAGAAACGAATTTGATGTATCTTATAAAATTTTGCAAAAATCTGTGTATTTATCAAGATTAGCGTTAGGTGGTATATAAAAAAACTCTCAAAATATGGATGACTGAGCCAGTTTTAATTTTCAAAAGAATGTGTTCTACTGTATCGACATTCGTGGGGTTGCTGACACAACCTAGCCTACTCAGAGTGGCCGCTAAGACCCCACCGCCCCGTTCACCATCGCTGGTTTTCGAACTACGATCAAACCTAAATGTGTGTTCGATTGATCCCCCACTTTCTTCAGTATCGGGGTCCCTTGGCGAAACACTAACTTTAGGTCCGTTTCCACTTCCTTGTGACGTGCTGCAAGAGCGGATTTTAATTCTGCTATTTTCGCCAATTGTTATCTTGCCTTGTCGAGAGTGAGCCAGAGGTACTTCAAATTCGGTTTCTTCTTCAATATTTTCCGTTTCTGGAATGCGTGCAGGAGTACGTGCGCAGACTCCTCTGACTCGCAGACAAGTTTTACTGGTCGAGGTTTCAATGACTGATGCGAAATAACACCAAGTCTATATGACTTCATGTTCCTTATCCGATTTTCAGGAACAGCACCAGGAAGGAGTTCATTGAGGACAGATTTAGGATCAACAGAACTAGAAGAGTCCCTAGCGTGTAGAGACGCATGCTCAGGAAGCCCGAAAAGGATAAAATTTCTTTTTTTTGGATTTCTGTGCTCCGATTCCACCATGTATTTTCGAAACAATGCCTTATCATCAACCGTGCTAAAAGCAGAGCACTTGGCCTGCAAATCTCTCACAGTACCACATAATCGCATTGTTGATGTCAGTAGAGAGGCTATCAAATTTAGACGTGAGATTGTGCACAGAATGTGATACCCCATCGAGTTGCGGTTTGAAAGCAGCAAGAGTCTTGTTAATAATTAATTCAATGTCCTGAGCCGTGGCGGCTCCAGTGAAATCTGCCATGCCCGGAGATTTGCTACGAGGAGCACAGCACTGGGCACTGTTGTCCAATAATCTCACTTTACTAGCACAGGATTGGTGATAAGTGGTATTGCACTTCGAGCAATAAGCTGCATTTATCACTTTACTTTTACATCCGTGACAAAATTCGTCGTCCTGGCTTATAATTTGGCGACAGCACACGCACACACAATTTTCCTCCTTAAAGGTTATGTTCGAGTCACAAATTCACCTCTTGATCACTGCCATCACAATGTTTAGATTATATTATCGCGAAAGCGAAGTGGTCAGAGGGTATAATTAAACAAAGTGGTGAATAATACACCCGGATAGGTCTCAAACTTAAATTAGACTCTAAACTTGTGAGGAGCTCACTCGACGCATCTAGTCTGTATGGCGGCCATGACATGCTATAAAATTACAAAATCAATTTGGAAAAAAAATCCAACTTTGGAATTCCAAAAACGGTTTTTTGTAAATTTGTTTTGAAATTATACCTATATCGATTCGCCAAACAATGAATTGTTGACGTTATCAAATTTACCAAATTTGGAATTCCGAAATTGGATTCTTTGAAAATTTATTTCGGAATTATAGATTTATTAGTCCGCCAGAAAAGAAATTCGAAAATTGCTTATGAATTTTGAATTCATCTAGTGACCAAAAATAAATTTCAAAATTTCCCACATTACCTGACTTGAAACTCCTAAATTCCATAACAGAGTTGTTTGTAAATGTGTTAATAAATCTTGAATTTATCCAGTGACAAAGAGTGAAATTTAAATTTTACCCATTTTATCCCATTTGAAATTCCGAAATTCCAAAACTAGGTTTATTGCAAATTTATTTATAAATTTAGTATAAATATATTTATAATAACCAAAAATGAATTTCAAAATTGCCCAGTCTACCCAATTTGAAATTCCAAAACTGGATTATTTAAAATTTTATTTCGGAATTATAGATTTATTAATTTGCAATAAAATAAATTCTAACTTCGAAATTCGAAAACTTGGTTCTTTGTTTTTTTTTAATTGTACATCTATCAATTCGTCAAATAATAAATTGTTGGAGTTACCAAATTTACCAAATTTGAAATTCCAAGGCTGTTTGCAAATTCGTTTATAAATTTCAAATTTATCCAGTGACCAAAATTAAATTTCAATATTAACCACTATGTCAAATTTGAAATTCCAATATTCTGAAATTGGGCTTTTGCAATTATACATTTGTCAATTTGCTAAATAATAAATCATTGAAGTTACCAAATTTAACCAAGTTGAAATTTCAAAACTGAATTCTTCAAGAATTTATTTCGAAATTATAGATATATCAATCCGCCAAATAATAAATTGTTGAAGTTACCAAATTTACCAAATTTGAAATTTCAAAATTGTTTGCAAGTTTGTTCAAAATTTTTTAATTTAACCAGTGACCAAAAATAAATTCCAAAATTATCCACTGTGCCAAATTTAAAATTCCAGTATTTCAAAATTGGACTCTTTGCAAATTTATTTTGGAATTATACACTTATCAATTCGCGAAATGATAAATTATTGATTTTAACAAATTTACCCAAATTGAAATTCCAAAACTGGATTCCTTGTAAATTAATTTTGGAATAATAAATTTATCTATTTGTCAAAAAATAAGTTCTAGCTTTGGAACTCCAAAATTTGAGTCTTTGCAAATTCACTTCAGAATCATACATCTACCAATTCGCAAAATAATAAATTGTTAATGTTACCAAATATATCAAATTTGAAATTCCAAAATTGTTTATAAATTTTGAATTTATCCAGTGACCTAAAATAAATTAAAAAGTTACCCACTTAACCTAATTTGAAACTCCGAAATTCCAAAACTGGGTTCTTTGTAAATTTATTTAAATATTATAAATTTATCTGGTGACTAAAAATAAATTTTAAAGTTACCAACTTTACCCAATTTGAAAGTCCGAAATTAGATTCTTAGAAAACTTATTTCGGAATTATAGATTTATCAATTCGCCAAAAAATGAATTCCAACTTTGTTACTTCAAAACTTGGTTGTTTGTAAATTTATTTCAAAATTAAAAATCATATAATGAAAATAAAATGAATGAAAATAATTTTTACAAAAATGGATTTTTGGAGTTAGGCAATTGATCAAATTCGAAACTGCAAAATTCCAAAACAGAGCTCTTTGCAAATGTGTTGATGAATTTTAAATTTATCCAGTGACCAAAAGTGAATTTCAAAATTACCCACTTTACACCATTTGAAATTCCAAAATTCCAAAACTATGTTCATTGCAAATTAATTTATAAATTAAAAATTCATCCAGTAACGAAAAATCCAAAACTGGATTCTTTAAGATTTTATTCCGGAATTATTGATTTACTGATTCGCCAAAACATAAATTTTAACTTTGTAATTCCAAAACTTGATTCTTTGCAAATTCACTTCAAAATCATACATTCGTCAATTCTTCAAATAATAAATTTTGGTAACTACCAAATTTAAGAAATTTGAAATTTCAAAATTGTTTTTAAATTTTGGATTTATTCAGTGACCTAAAGTAACTTCCAAAATTACCCACTTCACCAAATTTGAAATTGCAGTATTCCAAAATTGGACTCTTTGCCAATTTTTCTATAAATTCAAATTAATCAAGCGGTGGAAAGTAAATTTCAAAATTACCCACTGTGCCAAATTTGACATTCTAATAATCCAAAATTGGGCTCTTGCCAAATATATTTCGAAATAATAGATTCATCAATTCACCAAATAATACATATTTGAAGTAACCAAATTTACCAAATTTGAAAATCCAAAATTCCAAAACTGAGCTGTTTTCAAATTTTTTCATAAATATCAAATTCATCCAGTGACGGAAAATGAATTTCAGAATTGCCCACTTTATCCAAATTCAAAATTTGAAATTCCAAAACTGGGTTCTTTGCAAATTTATTTCCGAATTATAGATTTATCTATTTGCCGAAAAATAAATTCCAAAACTTGTTACTCTGTAAATTTATTTTGTAATTATATATTTATCAATTCGCCAAATAATAAATTGTTGAAGCTACCAAATGTACCAAATTTGAAATTCCAAAATTGTCTGCAAATTTGCTTAAAATTTTGAATTTATCCAGTGACCAAAAATAAATTCCAAAATGACCCACTGTGTCCAATTTAAAATTTCAGTATACAAAAATTGGGCTCTGCAAATTTTTTTCGAAATTATACATTTTTCAACTTGCCAAATAATAAGTTATTGAAGTTACCAAATTTACCCAATTTGAAATTCCAAAACTGGATTCTTTGCAAATTTGCTTTGAAATTATAGATTTTTCAATTCGCCAAAACATAAATTCCAGCTTTGGAATTCCAAAACTTGGTTCTTTGCAAATTTAATTCAAAATTGTGCGTTTATCAATTCGCCAAAAAATAAATTTTTGTAGTTACCAAATCTACCAAATTCGAAATTTCCGAAATTCCGAAAGTGGGTTCTTTTAAAATTTATATATAAATTCTAAATCTATCCAGCGACGGAAAATATATGTCAAAATTGCTCACTTCACCCAATTTGAAATTCCAAAATTCCAAAAGTGAGTTGTTTGTGTCACGTTACCGTTTACTCGGAACTTTAGAAAATTGATTCTGAATCTGCTTGACCTGTGAAATGATGGAAAAGGTTTTCAAAAGTTCACAAGAAGATGTGGTTTAATTTTTGACCGTAAACTTCTTATTTAGCCAACAATTTTTCGGGCTCAAGTTTTTAAATTTAATTTAAAATTCGGGAAAGTCAAATTTGAAATCAAAGTGCGGAATTTAAATTGTTGTGTTCAACCATGTTTCTTCAAAATAGCCCCACCACAATTTAATTTCTATTTAGTTCTGCTAATTTTGAATTAAAACATGAGCTGCTTTTAGCTCTTCGTTTTTGTTTGAATAGTAGAATGAATTTAAATTGAATTATCCTAAAAAAATGATTGTAATTCAAGATCACATAAATTGAATTAAATCATGAGCCCTTCGTTTTATTTAATTAGCGACTTGAGTTTTGATTTTTTTTCAACTTCAAAAATTCAACTCTGATTTTATGGCGTAAGTTTAATTGAAACATGAGCTGCTCTTAGCCCTCGCTTTTTGTTCAAATAGCAATTCAAATCTCACTTATATTTTCAATATCTCTAATCTAATTTTAATTCCTTTAAGGTTGAATTAAAACGTGAGCTGCTTTTAGCTCTTGATTTTTATTTAACGAAAAAATTACGAATTAGATCGTTCTCATGAAGTTTCAAAAATGTGCTAAATTTCTCGAAATACTAACTTATATGCACCAGTGCGGATATTTACATTGTTGAGTTAAATCATGTTCTTTTGGAATTTCCCCGCAACAATGTAATTTTTATTCAGTTCTGTCAATTTCGAAGTAAAACATGAGCTGCTTTTACCTTTTCGTTTTTATTTGAGTAGCAGAATTAATATAAATTAAATTATCCAGAGAAAAATCCAATTTAAGATCACATATATTAAATTAAAATATAAGCTACTTTTAGCCCTTCGCTTTATTGGATTAGCAACTTGAGTTTTAATTTTTTTTTGACCTTCAAGAATTCAACTCTGATTCCACTGCGTAAGTTGAATCAAAACATGAGCTGCTTTAGCTTATGCTTCTCATTCAAATAGCAATTAAAATCTAAATTTTATTCTTGAATTTTCCAATCTAACTTTAATTCTCTGGGGTTGAATATAAACATGAGATGCTTTAAGCTCTTGATTTTTACTTAAGTGAAAAATTACAAATTAGATCAATTCCGCCTGGATAGTTACAAGCTTAATTTGTCCAGGATAAATCAAAGCCTGGAATGTTTCTAGCTTTGGCTTTGTTTCGTTTCGGGTTTAATTGGGTCTAGAACGTCCATTGTTTCTTTAATGACGTAATCGCCTAATAGCAGTCTTAGGAGAAGTTGAATATCTAATGCCAATTTAGAGTGCGAAATTATTTTCATTATTTCAGCGATCACATGTGTGAGGTGAAATGTATAACGTGTGTTTTCGTATATGCACATGAATACACTAAAGTGTGCTAACAACAAAGTGAGCAGTAGAGTCAGAGAGAGAGAGAGAGAGAGAGAAGCGCACCCCATGTCTAACATCTCCCCTCCAAGTAAAACAGCACATAAGAAAAAGCTTCATGCCAGCAAAAAAGTACGTGAACGATACGAACGTGCTATTTGCACGTAACTTAGCAGCGTCTGCTAAGCAATCACAGCTAGGTACTGAGAAAACCCTAAGTGAACCTAACTTCGAAAAAAAATTACCGGAGTTAGTCGAAAAACAAAACTCAGTGCTAGTAGATCAAAATAGCGATTTTGAAGGTTTGGATGACGTGATTCAATGGATAGAAAATTATCTCCAAAATTCTAATGTTTGATAAATAATGGGAAGGATTTTTCGTGCCAATTAATAACCATTGGCTGATCAATCAAATGCTTTTAAGGTCCCCTCAAAAAAATCAGCTAGACGCGCAGGTAACAAGTCACGATCACAGCTGAAAGCAAAAGAGGCGGGGATCAAACCTCTTCCCGTGGTACAAGAATCAACCCCTCCAGCATCTCAAAATAAACGGGTAGATTTTGTCAAACCTCCGCCCATAGATTCCATGTTAGAATTGAACTAAATTATAAACTACAAGGGATTTTATGCAATGTTCGATTCTTTGTTTGCTAGGGCTGAAGCTTTGATGTCCGTAGGGGGGGGGGGGGGGGGGGGGGGGGGGGGGGGGGGG
>JAUMHM010084152.1:0-12657 GCA_032362435.1 Melikaiella ostensackeni | reverse complement strand
GTGTGAGTATGGTTTTGGTTTACTCTCTCCTTTTCCTCCCTCTTTTTTCTCTTTTGTTTGTACATTTATTGTACATTTGTCTCTAATGAGCCAAAAAGACAGGTAGTCTTAAAGTCTTTTTTTGAATTATGTGAACTTTTTAGGTGTTCTTTTTCAGTACACAAAAATTTTCATGGGAAAATAGATTTTATTTCGATCTTTAAGAAAATTTAAAAGAAAGACATAAAACAAAGATTGGTTCCAATCTGCAGGGCTGCAGGTTAAAATTTATTTTAATTGAGGTTGTTGAGTAATTAACTCAATTTACCAAATGATATCTATTTTACTTAAATATTTTTAAAAAAATTTTTGAGAACATTAGTAATTTTTTAGAAATGTTTACCTTTTCTTTTAAAAAAATGGAATAATCTGAATAGATTGGTTCTAAATCAACCCAAAATTTCTCTTTTGTACGTGTTTCGGGGATGCTTCCGATTATTTTCAGCCAAGAAGAAAAAAATCGTACTACGCGATTTTAAGAAGAACGATTTTTTCATCTATAGCGATTAAAAATCTCATTTTTCTCGAAAACGACGCAAAATGTGAATAGCAGTTCATAGTTAAAAATTGTTTCCCTTCCTGAAATCTATAAAATTAAACAATTGCTAGACGTTTATTTTGTGTATTTTAACAAATTTTCCCAAAAAAATATAAAAAATCAATGAAAATCGACTAAAATAGCATTTAGTTTAATGAACTTCAATATTTCATTTTTTTAAATGTTTTAGTCCAGTAACAATGTAAAGAACATGTTCTATGATATTATTAAGGTTCATGAGCTTCAGAGTAAAGAAAAATTGTTTTTATCTCTATAATTGAAGAAACATAATTTTTAACGAATATAAATATTATTTTTCTCGAAAACGACGTACAATATGAATAGTAGTGTGTAGTTCAAAATTGTTTCACTTCCTGAAATCAATAAAATTATACCCTTACCAAATGTTTATCTTATGTATTTTAAGAAATTTTGCCAAAAAAATAGAAAAAGTGGACTAAAATGGTATCTAGTTGGAAGGAACTTAAACATTTTTTTTATTAAAAACGTTTGTTTCCAATTCAGTAACCATAGTAAATTAAATGCTATTTCAGTCGATTTCTATCAAATTTGTATTTTTTACTTTCTTGAAAAATTGGTTACATTACACAAGATAAACATCAGGTAAGAAATGATTTTATACATTTCAGGAAGTGGAACTATTCTGAGCTATGAATTATTATTCATATTTTGCGTCGTTTTCGAGAAAAATGAGATTCTAACTGTTGAAAATTATTTTTCTTCTATTTTAAAAATAAAAATCAATTTTTCTTAACTTTAAAGCTCAAGAACCTTAATAATCTCATCGAACATTTTCCTCGCATTGTTACTGAACTAAAAACAAACGTTTCTAAAAATGAATTGTTGAAATTCGTTTTTATTTCTGGCATGTTTGAAACACATGCAAAAGAGAAACGGGAGGTGCAAGCACTTTTGTGTTCAACCTAATCGAGGTTAGCCGTGTTCGATTTTTAAGCTTGAAAACTCAACTCTTCTGTAAAAATTCGTCCTTTTGGGTCGAAAATTCATTTTTTATGCTAGAAAAATGATCTTTCTTGGTTAAAAATTGGAAAATTTTTTGTAATTCCTGCTAATAGAATACTTGACGTAAACAATTTCTTCACGTTTTTAATTTCCTTAGTCTTTCGAATTCGCAATGAATTCTTTTAAATTCTCTTGAATAAGTTTGTTTGAAGTCTGCTTGAATTCTTTCCAATTCTTCTTTTGAATACTTTATACTCGTTTGAATTCTGGAAATCACGTGTACATCAAAATTTATTTTTACTGTGAAGAGCATAGTTTTTTTGTATTCAGTGAAATGAAATTGAAGGCAACTTTCGTATTTGTTTTTTGTTCCCTGAAATGATGGGATTAAGGATGATGAGGAAATTTAATCCGGTTGCTAATTGGTTTTTGAAAATAAGGAAAATAAGGGAATTCCGAATTAATTTCGTGGGGCGAATCGTACCCGGGTGTTTTCGATTAGTTCCAAGGTTCGACGACCCTTTGCCATGAGTCATACACGCATGTACGGAACCCTACCGGAAAATGTCATGAAGAACATTATTTAATGTCCGCACGAATATCCTGACCGCAAGCATCAAACCTCAATCTCCCACCTGGACACGTAAACGCTCACAATGGACTTTAATTATCAATTGAAATTTATTTATAATCATTTTTAATTTTTATATTTATTTTTATTCTCTGAGTAAAATTATTATTATCCAACATCGCTGCCACACAGTCACTTCAGTCACTTTTAGTTACTTTCTTTTTCTCAAATCACTTTTTATTCACTTTTTTAAGATAAAGTCACTGTAGTCACTTTTTTTCAATTTATCAAAACAGAGAACCCAAGGGCTAACCACTATTGAATTCAGGTCTGTACCTAGTTCTGTATTTTATTGAATTCTTTGAAACTCCCTTGAAATCCACTGAAATCCAATCTTTTTTGGATTTTCAATTTTTCTTAAAGTCACCTTGAAGACTTTTAAATTCAGTTTAAATTTTTATGAATTTTATCAGATTCTTATTCACTGCTGCTATTCACTTCCATTTATCTGAATTCAATAGAATTTTTTTGGATTCTAAAAATTGTGTTCCATTCATTTGAAATATTTTAAATTCGTATGAATTTCATGGGATTCTCTTGAATTCCCTTGAAGTCTTCTGAATTCACTTCAATCTTAATGAAATCAATGGAATATTCCAGCTTTTTAAAATTTGTTTCAATTCATTTGGAATTCACCCTGAATTCTTATTAATTTATCCTGAATTCTTTTCAAGTATTTGGAGTTAGCTTCAACTTTTTCAATTTTCCCTGAATTCTTTTGAAATCTTCTAAATTCACTTAATTCTATTTGAGTTAATGGATTTTTTTATTTCTAAAGTTTTTTTTTTTTAATTCACCCTGAAGTCTTTTAAACTCGCCTTGAATATTTAGGCATTTCATCAAATTCTTTTGAATTTCCTGGAACTCTTCTAAGTTCACTCCAAATGAAATAAATTCAATGCATCTTTTATATAGTTTTGAATTGTTTTCAGTTCACTTGATTTTTTTTTTAATTTCACCTTGAATTTATTTGAGTTTCATTGAATTCTTCTCAATTTCCTGAAATTCTTCTAAATTCACTAATTCTATTCACTCCCATGTCTGAATTCTAAAGAATTTTTTTAATGTTAAAAAAAATTTGCTCCTTCCACTTGAATTATTCTAAATTCACCGTGAAGTGTTTTTAATTAATTTTGAATTCGTATAAGTTTCGTCGAAATTATTGGAATTGCCTTCAATTTTCCTAAATTCGCTCTGATTTTACTGAAATCAATGGAGTATTATTAATTTTTTTAAATTAAAAAATGATGAGTTCAATGAGTTTTCAAAATATTTTTCAATTGTTTTCAATTCGTCCTGAATTCTGTTCACTCCTATTTTATTTAATTCGATGAAAATTATTTGATTTTTAACTTTTTGTTGAATTCACTCAAATACTTACGTATTTCGCCAAAGTCTCTTAAATGTCCTCAAATTCTTCTAAATTCACTGCAATTTTACTGAAATCAGTGGATTTAAAAATTTTTTTTCAATTGATTTTAATCCTTTTTAATTTAACTTGAATTGTTTTGAATTCATTCTGAATGTTTCTAAATGTCCTTGAATTTTCTTAAAATTCACCTTGAATCTTTATGAAATTCATCAAATTTTTCTCATTTTTCTTGAATTCCTTCAAATTCACCAATTCTGCTCACTCCCATTTATGTGTTTATGGGATTCAATGGAATATTTTTTAATTTAAAAAAATTATTCTGTTTATTTAAATTATTCTAAATTTACCCTGAATTAATTTAAATTGATCTTGAATTCGGATCTATTTCTTCGAATTCCCTGGAATCCCCTTGAATCTTAGCCAGAATTTTTATTAATTCATCCTGAATTCCTTTCAATTCTTTTAAATTCCCTTGAATTTTGGCAAATTCACTCGAATTTTATTTACAGTATTGCTACAGGTTTGGGGCCACTAATAGTGTTTGAGATAAATTTAGAAAGAAATATTTTTTTGAATTAACATTATTGATCTTCTAGGTGTAAGGTTTTTTTTATACGTGAAACAAAAATTTATAACAGTCAAAGAATTTCGAAATTGGGATTTTGTAGCATCCCGGATTTAATTCATTGGTTTTTTATTAAAATTTTTTTTTCAATTCACTTAAATTGTGTTGAATTCGCTGTCCCTTTTTTTCAATTTGATGGAAATTTTTTAAATTTTTAAACTTTTGTTCAATTCACTGAAGTTTTTATGAATTTCGTCAAAGGCTCTAAAATTCTTCTAAATTCGCTTCTAAATTCGTTTTGAATCAATTCTGAATTCTTACGAATTTATCCTGATTTCGTTAAAATGCACTTGAAATTCTTATAAAATTTATTGAATTGTTTTGAATTCAAAAAAACATTCAAGTCACATTATTAATGCACATTGTTCACTTTCAGTAAATTTTAGTCACTTTTTGGGTTAGAAATTAGTCACTTTTGGTCACTTTTCTCAAGTAAATTATGGTGTTGCAATGCTGTTTTTTCTGCCTTCTTTCTGCTCTTTTTTGTCTATAAGTTTGTTATATATAGTTAGTTATATTAAGTTGATCCGGAAAATTAACCAGACCTGACCTGGAATTTTTTCAAAAGTAGACCTGGAAAAGTCATGGAATTTCGAAACTGGACTTCTTGAGCAAACCTGACTATGGTCATATATAATAAACGTTTTTCCAATACTCGACGACTCCCTAAATTGGTACAACATAATTTGGAACATTTTCGAGACTACTTTTCATCAAATCTGGAAATAGAAAGTGGACTTTTTAGAGTAAACGATTAAATTTCCAACGTCGGGAAAGTTATCATCTCAAACTGGTATTATAGTAAGGGTTCTTCCTGACATTGAAAAGAAAATATATTTAAGTTGGCAGGATCACAATAATGTCATCCTCTCGAATACCAGACGGTACCCTATCATTTTCAAATATACCCGATCATAGAATGGAATTGGGAAAATAACCTTTGCCAGAGACCTTTTCTGTATAAGAAAAATCCATCTCTCTTCGTTAGCCTATCTCCAAATAGGAACATCTGCGTGCATCGGTCGATCGCTTCCTATTCCAGCTTTCTACAATTTTTGGTAACGTTATCTTTTGCAAATGTGGGCATAGAAGTTATTAGCAGCGATCTTTTGCATTTTTTCTGCTGGGCTGAATAGTTGGAATCGCAGAAAGTTCCAATCGATCGATGAGAACATTCTTGTTCTATAACGGAAATTTGAGAAAAAAAAGACTTGTCTATATTGAAGGAAAGAACATTTATTGAAGAAAGAACTCTTATTTAAAAAGCTGGTAGGAAGAAAAATTTAGTATGTTTGGTGATGATATATTTGTAAATTAGTTTTTTTCCTGAATATAATTTGATTTAAAGTAGTTGCATCAACAGGATCAATGATGCTATTGTCAAATAAAACAATTCGATTTAAAAGAAAAACTTTCGGCTTGGAGCATTCCCTTCTCGGAAAGTAAATTTTCAAAGTTACCTGTGCATGGCGCACCTAATGTTTTGTAGTTAGAAATATTTTTGGGTTTTAATATTATAGAATATAATGTAAAACACAGATGGCATTATTTTCAAAAGGGAAAATTGGTACTTCAAAAAGGGTCATTGTAAGCATACTCGTAATGTGTTGAAGCACATAATTGTCTCTCTTCATCTGTCCTACTTGTTCTAAAATGCTTGCGCAATAAAAGCTCAATCACCAAGTGTTTAAGTATAGACAGAAACGTACTACGAGATTAATCTATTGTCTTGCGTCAGAAGGGTGTTCCTTGATGCTAATGGAATATGCAACTTGAATGGAAACATCTAAGAATGTGTTGTCCAAATTTGATCGTTGGATTCTTGGTTTTTTTAATTTCAAAGAATGTAATAGTTGGAGAAAGAAAGACTCAAATGTTTAATATCCCTCTTTTCAATCGCTTTTTCACAACACCTCTTGAAAATCCGATTTTCAGTACCTGTAGAGTGGGGCGAAACAAAGTGTTCCAACCCTCGGGTTAAGACATTAAGTGTTTCAACTCTAGGGCTGAAACAACTTGTCTCGCCCCGCCCGTGTTTCAACCCTCGAGTTGAAACATTAAATGTTTCAACCCTAGGACTGAAACATCTTGTTTCGCCCCGCTCCACAGGTACTGGAAATCGAATTTCCACTAGAGTACTTGTGAAAAATAATATGCATTACACGGAACGGAACAAACTAGAAAATAAAATGTTCACCCCAAGCAACCTGGTACTTAGGTCACACCAATTACGATATAACGATATATAATTAGAGAATTATCGGTTTTTGTCCAGAGAAAAATAGTGTGCCATGGAAATAGAGGTCTCAAGTCTATGAGAATTCAGTATAGTGAGATGTTTAGAGAACAATAGAAGCAACATGCAATAGAATGAGCGATTTCTCTTATCTGCTTCTGCCGTTAGGTGGAAATAGCGCGTGCGTTTCACCTTCAATCATCTTAAATTTTCGAAGATTACTGCACTTGTACTGTGGCACGTACCATTATTGCATGACATCGCTAGGCTCTTTATAGTTATTGACGAACACGTTTCGCACTTGCCTGCATCCAGAGCAAATTTCTCTGAAACTCTGCGCCACTACGTGCTGGCGCTAAGCCGTCACAATGCAGGCACGAAGACGCGATTTCGTTCTGAATATCGTCTACGTCTACGTGCCTAGCTTTGAACGATCGATAAGAGGGTAGGAGTCTAGCCCCTGTAGCCTCTACTTCACACCCTTAACCTAAATACGTCAGACACTCGCAAAGGCAATACGATTGCACAGCTAAAATGCATGATGCTACTTGCCAAACACTCTGGAATCTTCGAAATCCTATTATCAGCGTCATTACTAATAATAATAACTATCGACTCTTTATTCTCTCTACTCACCACTATCTGCTACCAGTCTACATTTTCGGATTTTTGTCAAAACACTCCTGATCGCTTGGTGCAAACCAGAGTGGTTTCGGACAAAATCGAAACACTCTTGATCCACTAATCAACTTAGGGACTGAAATTTGTAATGCCTTTATAAACCAGCATTTCATCACAGTCTCTTTGGATGTGGAAAAGTTGCGCTATTTTTGGTGACGTTTAATGATACTGATTTATTGTCTACAACTCTGTAAAACGTAATCTCTTAGATAAACTTATCACCTATACATCATGCAAGTCTCAGATTGGCATTATGAGCCTTCTGTTCCAGTCCTACTAGTAGCATCCTCTGCGAAGCCTGCTGCCTCCTTTGTTTATCATAAGAAAGAAATTAACGCAATCTTACGCTGCTAAAGTAGCTTCTATACTAAAATAAATACGAGAGACGTGATATCCAAAACCTTTTTACATTAGAATCGACCAAGTTCTAAAGGAGATTAATCTGAAATTACCAACTATCGCACAAAGACCTTAAATTAATCCACCGTGGGAAATTTTCCTATCGGAAACTAACTTGACACTCCATGAACTATCTAAAAATCAAACTAAGCCAGTGGAATACAGAGATATATTTGAAAATGTTATCAAAAACTTCTCCAACTATGTCCAAATTTATACGGGCAAATCCAAGTCAAAAACAGGAATGGGATGTGAAATAGTAATTCCTGAAAGCAACTCAAAATTCAAACTGCCAGACTCTTATCCAATATTTTGAGGTGAAACGTACGCTATTCGAAACATTGTACGAAAGATCGCAACACCATTAAAGAAATCATTACATAGTTATCCGCAAAGGATAGTTTTCCTTATGAATCTTTCTCAGTCCATAACATCTGGCAAGAACCGAATCTTGAGTGTTAAAATCTTTCCATCTTGTATCCTTTCCCAGAAATTTTTTTAGTGGATTCTCATCTAATTTGCCAAAAGTTTTAGGAGAAAGTAATTCTTCCATGTCTTCAATTTATTCAGACTTGTTCACACAAACAGTAATATTACCCTTATCAGCATGCATGAAAATTATATCCGGGTTGTTTTCAAGAAACTCTTTAGTTACCATGAATTCTGTAGCAATTGATCAATACTACTTATATGCAAATAATTTTCATCAACAAAACTTTGAGACAAATTTAAAAGCTTCTTTCGGAAATCCTGCTGATATAATGTCGGAGAATTGCATGTATATTTGAATATATTAAGAACTATATATGTTCAAAGTATGAATCTTTAACATTTAGTTGTGAATCTCACAATTTAATTGTGTGTAATTTCTCTTGTGTTTATGTAGCAGGGTTCCAAACAAAAAGCAGATCGATAAATGCATTAACGCATAAGTCACTTTGTAACTGAAAGGTTCACATGAGGAGAACTTGATTGGTTCACTTTATACCACAAACAGCCCTTCATGGAAAGACCCTTAGTATTCTCTTTGTTCCTTTTAGTCGAGCTCCTTCGACCGACTCCGATAAGAATCTTTTTATTTCCTTTTATCAAAGTGAAAGACAAATAATAATGCGTCTGTAAATAGGACAGAAATGGAAGTAAAAAGGAGCATATAAAGCCCCAGAAAAGAAAATTCTCGTTTACGTAAGAAATATACCTACCCATTGTCGTGGATTTTGTCATAATTCAAAGTCGATACACAGCAATTGGAATAAGTCTAGAGGAACGTAACAAATCGCTCAACAGCGTAAATAAATGCTAAAGTCTTCTCTTTAACTTATTTTTTAGCTACCTCTAATAAAATTTCTTTTTTTTTGTTTTTCCTTCAAATGCGGTGGAAGCTCAAGAGATAAAGAAAAAAAGTTAACGAAGAAAAAAGTGCCTTCAACTACTATAGTTATTACATCAATCGTAATTCTCTTCCGTGAAATTAAGAATCTTTTCATTATAACTGCATAACTACATGAAGGAAGGAGTTCAAAGTTAGCGTGTCTTGAAAGCCGTCTTTCTAACTTTAGCTGGCATTAATTCCATTGTCGTGACAAAAGTTTCTCGTCTAGTAAATCGAGTCGAGTAAACCCCACGCAGTATTCAAGGCGTTCTTTGTTACTCACTTAGGTATAATGAGAGAATTCAAGATGAAACAGAAGTCGAAAGTCAAACGTGTCCTTTTACATCCGGTTCGACTTGCATTTTTTAAGAGCTTTTATCCTTAGCAAAGGATTTCCTTCTTGTAAGTGTAAGGGCAGGGCGGGTTCTAATCTTGTATTTTTACCTTACCAACATCGAGACCGTGAGACAGATGAACTGGTTCGCGTCCGTGCTAAGTTCCACGAATGTTTTTGCTGACGTCATAAAATTATACTGCATAAAACTGCTATATATACTGCTACATGAAATTTGTTTCTCATAATTGTGTAAGTATAATTTTATGACGTCATCAAAAAGATTCTAGATATTTAGCACGGACACGAATCACTTGAGCTGTCAAATGGTCTCGATGTTGGTAAGGTAGGAATCTAGGATTAAAACTCACCCTGCCCTTTTACTCTTGTAAAACCTGGTAGATTAATTTTTCAGATATTTGATGCTTGAAACTGCAAATTGGGTATAGATTTTACGAGGACGTAACTGGTAGTATGGAGTTCCCTTCTTGATGACCCAGAATGGCTATAGACCATTTCGCTTAGCGCCATTGGCGCGTAATGATCCTCATCAACCCTCATGTGATGTCATTGTTCCGCTTCCAGGTTTCATCGACTCTTGAATACATGGGTGCGGACTTGATGAGCAACGGGTTGGATCGAATGGGAACTCATGCACCGAAAGCATCTCTTTCATGGAGTGTATTGACTATACGTACATGTGCATTCATCGGCAGAGGATCCTCTTTAAAACATAGAATCCACGTGAATTTCCCTGCAAGAAAATTATCTGAACACATTTTTATTCCTTTTCAGTTTAGCAACAGACCATCTTGCAAATATAAACACTCAAAGAAAATTCTGGTTAAAACAACCAGAATAGAATGTTAAATAAGCTCTTACTATTAATTCTGGTTAAAAGTATTAGGGATTTCTAACTATTCCGTTTTCTGGTAGCTTAGGAATACAGCATTCTGGTCAACATAACCAGAACATCTGGTTATAACCGGATGCTCCCATAAACGCAACCCGATTTTCTGGTAACCATCGATTTTCGATACTTTTCTACCGTCATGGACTCTGTACAAAAAAAATTATTTAACAAAAATGTCCGAAAACAGTGCGTCAAGTAAATTCCGCTTCGCTGAAATGGCGCCTCCTGATCCTATATAAGGAAACGCGTAACCACCATCTTGACTCTTCTATTTTTAGTATCATTTGCGTTAGATGTTTAGATTGTCCCGCGTGAAATTGGCTTGACTTTGCTAGCTTTGCGCAAGATCAGCTATCGAGAGCCAGCTTGGATAAGTCAATAATGTAAAATGGTGGCATTCAAGTAGGCGCAAATTTGAAAACAGTCCAAATTTATTGCTTAATTATAAAAAAATTAATGCAATAGTTAAAAATGGAAATTACGTATGTGTTTTTAAATCGAGTTATATATAAATTAGGCATGAAATTCTTTGTTAGTTTCTTTAAACACTTGAGAAGCCGAAAAGTGTGAGTTTCTAACCTCACTACGTTTTGCATGATCAGATGATTTTTACATTTCATACCTCCCTGGTGTCACGACTGAAATTATAATATTATCAAGAAAAACATTTACTCCTAATTTAGATGTTTAAAATTATTATCCGCGCGGAACTCAGCGAGATGTTTTTCTAACTGCATTGCTTCTTTGAACCTGAAATTTGGCAGTCTTAGGCAATAATAAAACTATTGTTGTGCAACAAAAATTTATTTTTCAAGTTGTTTTTTATTCAACTAAAATAATATCTTAGTAAATTTTTTTAACAACTGTTCAAGATCAAATGAAAAACAGGAAGGGGGGTCTAATCGTGACGTGACGTTATTTAAAGGAAGGGGGGGATTCGCCTTGCGTGACAAAGGGGTCGGGGGTATAAAATAGCGAAAAAAACGTGACTATTAGGTATTGTTTTCTGATCAAGCGAAGGATATGCTTTTAGTGCGTGAAAATTAAAAATTCTGTTGTCATGATTTTGTCTGATCATACTAAAATATGTCTAAAATATATTACTACATATTTTATTGCAATGTTTGGCATTTTTTGTGCCCTAGTCATTCTAAAGCTGTATTTTAACAAAGCAAAATTGTAGATTTTAAAGGATGATTTTTGAAATATTAAAACAGCTATCGTACTCGTCTATGGCCTTACCTTTCCATATTGAAAATAATTGCTTGAATTCTGAAATTTTACTATACATGAATAGACAGCCTTATATTATTGTTCGTTAAAAAAAGTAAAGGGAAATTATTTTAAAAGATTGTGTCAAAGGGTTTTTCAACTATATTCCTGATTGATAATGCATAAAGTTATAAATTTGAAAAAGAGAATGATATAATATGAATAGATTGATGTAGAATATAGTCTGTGTGCTGGAAAAGAATAAAAGGATTCAGGAAGACGCGTGGAGATTTATGTTGACAAAGGGATAATAAAAGATAGACCTGAATGGACTAGGGATAACATATGTAGACTGAGTTACATGAAAGAGAATTGAAAATATAGGGTGACTACATTTAATCTGAAAGATATACGTAAAAAAATAGGCGTGAATAAAGAATGTTAAGCTGGAGCAGAAAAGACAGGTTTCAAAAAGATAAAGAGAAAGAAAAAGATCGATTTGAACAGACGGTGGATAGACCGAGTTGCACAAGAGGAGATTGAAAGAAAAGGCCTAGAATTATTTTAACAAAGATGGAGACAAATATTGACGTGAATTCCATCGAAAAGTGGGACTTGAGAAAAATAGATAGACTACCTTTAATTTTAAAGATATAGTATGTAAATTATTGACGTGAATAAACAATTATAGACTGCTAAATAAAAAACAGAGGATTCAGAAAAATATGTAGAGAATTGTATTCACAGAAACACAGTAACAAATAGACATGAATGGACAAAGTAGAAATTTAATGTCCTGGGTTGAAAAAGAATAAGCAATTGAGAAAGATAGACGGAGATTTACATTGACAAAGAGATAGAAAAAGATAGACATGAATTAACGAGGCTACACAATAGGGAATTTAGGAAAGACATTGAATTAAAAAGAGGAACATGAAAAAATTGGCAAACTGCATTTATTCAGAAAGATACAGAAAAGTGTCGTGAATAAAGAAGGATAAGCTGAGATAGAAAAGAGAGGATAATCACAAAAAGAAAGACATGAATATTGACGAGGGATATGGTTTGGGCTGCAAAATATGGAGATTGTGAAATTCAATTCTTTCGATGAAAATTTGTCTTTTTGGGTTAAAAATTCAACAATTTGGTTGAAAGTTGCACTCTTCTGTTAATAATTCTTTTTTTTTTTTTGAAGATTGATCATTTTAGTTGAAAATTCATCTCTGTGAATGAACATTATATATTTTAATTTAAAATATTGATGTTATTTCATCGACCAGGGTAATTAATTAATAAATATTTTGATGTTCTTGTATCGATT
>JAUMHM010084151.1:0-12657 GCA_032362435.1 Melikaiella ostensackeni | reverse complement strand
TGCAATGTTCACGAAACGTCGGCAAGATTCGTAGTTTTGCACACGATTGAAACCCGAAACACCTCTTTTCATCATTGGAATACATTATTTTATCCTACATGTCATTTTCACATTAAGCAAACTGAAGTTGTTCGAAATTTTTAAAATTCGATCGGACTGACATGGAAACTGAACTAACAAGCAAATAGGCGAATATGCTGGGATCTTATTTAATTTCACCGAGATATTTTACTTTTTCCTAAATTTAAGCAGCATATTTCAAAAATAGATTAAAAGCTACTTCTGAGGGCTTAATATAAAAATAATCTCGTATCTTCCGTATTCGACAGAAATCAAAGAATATATGACCCCATTATTTTTTCTCGAAATCATGACACGTGTAGATATAGATAAGCGTTTCTGCCTATCCATCGCAGAAGATCACATTATACTGTGTGGATTAAGTACACGAATAAATATTACGTGATTGCTGAGTAATCACAAGAAATGTTTACCCGTGGAATGGAAGCCTCTACGAATCTAAAAATACCAGATTCGTCGCATGAGGTAATTTCTTATCATAATTATTCTTTGAAAAAGAGAATATTTGACCTTCATAAATGAGTGAGTTAAAAGTAAATTATATTTTTTTGCGACTTTCGATCTGTAGAAGACAACATTTTTTCATTGATATTAAAAGAGTTACAAATCGCTGAAGTCGATAGTACCCGCAAAAAATATAAGAATTTCACCTTCTCCCCTCGGTAAATATTTTTTGTAATAGATGTATGCAATCCTTTTTGAATTTTGAAAATATAGCCACCATCTTTTAATTTTGGAAATATTTATTGAGAGTTATTTGCTCCTTGTTATCAACCAGGCAAGAATTTATCCAAAATATTTTGTTCAATAGCCACAAGAAATTTTCAAATAAAAAAATTAATTATTTGATGTCTTGAATGTAAAATGGAGTTTCCTGCTTTTGGATCTGACGTTACATCTGATAACAGACATATCTCGTATTTTTAGCTCAAGTTAGATATGAACTTAATTTTATGAGTGGTACCAAAATCAATGTATCAGTGACGATTGTCGTCGTTTAGTTTTCAGTCATTACTAATTGTTAATTTCACATAATTTCACATAATTTAACGACAAAAGCAGTGCAATAAATGCATGCAAATATCGTAATTTTAGTATAACCGAACAAATTTGTTTTCAAAACCAAGCCACAACAAATCTTTGGAGCTCATTGTGGTAGAAATCTTGGTGAAACGAAATTACTATTGAACTGAAAGGCCAGAATATGTGTTATTCTTGATTATTTTTTCACAATGTACCTGTAATACATTCTCGATGTGAAAATTAAAAAAGGATTTTACTAATCACCTTATTGATTGATGAATATATAATACATAGATTCAGAAAAGTACTTTTTGAAATAAAAGAATCATGCACTTGACAAGGTTAAAGAAATATTTTGGTTAATTTAGACAAATTTTATTTGAATTAAATAAACAATTTGTCTAATTCAACCAGACGTTCATGCGAATCGACAAAATAATTACTTTAAGCGTATAGCAAAGAATTTTCTTGATGCTAATAAACCTTTTTCAGAGTGCTGAAACAAAAAGCATATTGAATCTAGTGCAGGCGGTGGCTAGCGTAAAACGAAATATATAGGTACTTGAGAAAGGAAAGTCTCGTTTCGAATTAGATGTTTTTTTGCTGCTCACTTTTAGGCTCAATAAATTTATGTTTATTCACACAACTTTTCGTTTACCTTTGAAGTAGTCTAAGCTATTTCTTATAAATGAGCTACAAGCTTATGCATCTCTGAAATCATTCATTCATTCTAAAACATATTTTTCTTAATTTATGGATATTCATCAGTCAATACTGTGATTCGTGAAATACTTTTTTCAATTTTCACGTCGAGGATGTATTCATAAGTACACTAGGTTTTCAAGCTATTTGACTGTGCATATTATTTTATTAATTTTACCAGAGTGAAAAACTCATTTCGCTAATGTGGGAAAATTTTGTTGCACTTTACCTGTGTACGGTTTTGGCTATTGATAATGATATTACAGAATGACTGTAGTATAAAGTGTAAGTTTTGTTTTTGTGAGGCTAATATATTGTAAAAACCAAAAATTGATAATAATACTATATAAAAAAGGCTTTGCTACACACTTAAGTTATTACTTTCATTGTTCAAAATACTAATTTTAGTCTATGATATAGGTGTAATTTGAAAAACTCGATAAATATCTTGCACTTTTACATTTCAGTTGAAAAATAGAGGACATTTTGTCTGTATAAAGTAACAGAAAATAAAAATATCACTTTGAAATCCCATCCATCGCATGAGAAGAGCACCTGAAGATGCCTTGGGCGCAACTCAGGGTTTTAGATTGACAGGGTGGTTGACCGCGGACGCAATTCGAGTGCGCCCCTTTTATTTAGTGATTTGAACATTTAATCTGTTTACAGTTTAGAAAATATCTATACAAGTGAAAATTTTGTTTGGTAAGGCCACACTATACTTACCCCATTCCTACCTTACTGATATTTTTTTGCAACAACTCACGTCCACACGAATTGAGATATCGAGTTGAAAATCTGAGAAATTATATAAAAGGTACTAAGAAACGTTTGTATGGTTCTGAATTTCTCAAAATACAAAAAAAAAATTCCAAAACTGAAATTTTTTCGTAGTCTTAGAAATTTAGAACCATACAAACGTTCCCGAGTACCCTTTAATCAATTTCCGAAAATTTCAACTCGATATCTCAACTCGTATGGACGTAAGTTGCTGCGAAAAAAAGTGTTGCTAAAGCAGGAATCGGGTAAGTATAGCATGACCTTAAATCAATAATTTTTCTTACTGAAATTCAATGACTTACGAAACTATGGTGACCGTTTCTTTGAAATACTGCAATACTATTAACTACCCTTAAAATATTTGTTCCAGAAAGTTACCCATTTTTTCTCTCATTTATCAATTTTGAGAAATAAGAAACTTTTCTTAGAATTCTTACAATCTCTAATTTCTCATAAAAATAGTTATTTAAGAGATGTCTGGATGTGAAAATGTATCGTGAATTTTTTGTAGAAGTAAATGCATCTTGACTCAGATTTTTAAACACTCAACTTAATGTCGAATCAATTCATAAAACAATATGAAATTCATTAGATAAAATGTATAATTATCAGATACAAAATACCTTATTTAGATTCGATAACCCAATAATTTCCTATGAGATATAAATTACATAATTATGATTAGAGAGCGGAGAGCTTCCAACCGGGACTCTCACACGCGGAGAGCCCCGGCTAGACAATCATTTGTTTTTGATGCATTGCTATGTAAAGAGTTGGACTTTGCTCTCAATATTATTTTTAATAACATTGAACAATTGAGATATTATTTAGCTATATTAATTTTCTGGCTCTTTCTAAACTTGTTTGTATTTATTTATTCAAAGACTTTTCTGGAGATATAAAATATTAATGTACAAATGTCCGATCAACTTGCTGGATGTTCAGACAGTAATGTTATCAACAGGCGAGCCGAAATCTCAAGGATTTTCATAAATCTTTGCCTGAAAGCCAGGAATTAATACGTATATATTGGAGTCTGAAAGTTTATCATGAAAAAAAACCAGGAATTCAAATCGGCATTTAAATTGAAGAGCACATAACAAAAATTATGAAACCGTTCAAAATAAAAAGAAAGTAGAATTATCATTTGATGAAAATTCTGCAATTTTGGATGCTGATGAAAATTTTGAAAATTCTG
This sequence comes from Melikaiella ostensackeni, assembly GCA_032362435.1. Classification (NCBI taxonomy): domain Eukaryota; kingdom Metazoa; phylum Arthropoda; class Insecta; order Hymenoptera; family Cynipidae; genus Melikaiella; species Melikaiella ostensackeni. Next base: position 8,873 of record JAUMHM010084151.1, on the reverse strand, counting down.
AACATAAAGGGCGTTGCAGCAGATCCGAAGATCAAAATGAGTTTGATGAAGATTTAGCTGAAATGTTTCTGGCTGTTGATATTCCAATAAGAAGAGTAAATAATTATTTTCTTTTAAGAAATTTCCATCAACTTATACCGATTAAGACGTTTCGAAAGAATTCACTTTGAAAAGAATATTTTTACCCAAATTGTACGATAGGACATCAAATGGAATTCGCAACAAAATTGGTAATAGTGATACTTGGGCATCAATTGATAAACTACTGATTCTTGCGGTAGACAAGTGGCAAACGTAATCATTGAAGTTTTAGATGAAAGTAAATCTAGAGAATGTTATTCATTAACTTCCGAAGAACTCAGTGCTTGACGATATGCAATACAATAGAGTTTTGTTGTTTTTATCTGACGCGGTACCTTACATGGTTAAATCTGGCAATGAATTAAAAAAATTCTTTCAAAAAATGTTGCACATTACATTTGTCGTACATGGCCTTTATCACGTTGCTAAAACAATTCCTCTGTATTACAATACAGGAGATAAATTCATTGCAAACGTAGAAGAAAATCTTTAGTCTTCTGAAAGAATCTCTCTTTTTCGCCAAATGAATTCTGGATAACCGTTGCCACCGGAGCCAATTATAACGCGATGGGAAACGTGGCTAAGTGTAGCAATATACTATAGAGAAAATTTTGAAAAAGTTCGTTTTTTTGTATTGAGTTTGAATCCAAAAGAGGCTGAATCCCTCAAAATAGGCTCAAAATGTGCCTGGTTCTGAAATCTGCTCATTTTGAAGGCTTGAATTTCATGAATTATTGTCTCAATTTTTCATTGTTTTGAATTTATTATGGAGGTATTTAATTCAAAATCGTTGAATTACAAAACCTTTAAACTGGGAAGTGTGCAACTATCAAGTCTTTCAATTTGATATTTTACGATTCCGAAAAATGTAAAAAACCAGAAAATTTTGTACGTTTAAAGTTGAAACCAAATAATTCAAAATATTTGAATTTAAAATTAGTCGATTGAAGAATGACTATTGTAGTAGCCTAAAAATAGGCGGTGCATATTAATTTTCGCAGAACTAATACATGCAACAGGCTGACATGAGTGAGGGACCCTCCCATTAATCAACAAGACGGGCATGAAAAAAGACGAACACATGTTTAAGTTTCAATCTCTCACGCCTACACTTTCTGAAATCTACTATACACAACTGTACAATTTTGCATCTCTTTAATGCATTTCCATGCAACGGATACCAAATTTTCGTGGGAAACCACTATCTAAAACACAGAAAACGACAATTATCGCTCATCAGTATGACATTTGTAGTAGGGTCACTACTTGACCTCAATACGACACATCGAAACTATTCTATAATGAGAATAGTTTCCCCATAACGAAATGACGTTTAGTTCCCCCCAATGAACACCTGCAGATTTCGCATTTCTCTAAAAATATCCATGATTTCCCATGCTAATGGAACTTTGTCACATACAAATTACCACCACATCTAAACCCCCTTGGCATCTTGGAAGGGATAACATGGTCTTTGGCAATGGCATCATCAGCCTTATATGAGCATATCTGAAATCTCTGAAATTGATTGGCTTTTCATATCGCACAGATTTACCAGTACAACTAAATCTACATACCCCCTTAGCATCTTGGTAGGGAGGTAGAACTTTTCTGCTACTGCGCCACTCTCTAAATAAGGACATCTCTGAAATCTTTGGCATTGATTGGCTATCCCTAGTTCACACGGATTTACTACTACAATAAAATTACGTACCCCACTTCTAATATCACTCAACTCCATGGGTACTCAAAGAGGAATTCTGTGTATAAATACAGCGTATTCTGAAGCAGTAGTCAGTCAGACAACACCACCACCAGTCAGACAGCATCACCACCAGTCAGAAAACACCATCAGCATCTGCTTCTTCTCTTCGATTACCACGACCCTGAATCGTCGAAAATACCCCTTTTGAAATCAGTTCAAGTCTGTTCTTCGTCTTCAGCCCTTAATCCGGTGATCAATCGTCTCACCCTCCAACCTTTATTTCCGGACCGAGTAGTCGGCCAGTCAAACGGTGGGATCCCACGTCTTCCAGTATTTACAACATCGACATTTGGAGACCAAGAACAGATCAAGCAACGGAGGCCAACCTGTCACAACAAGGGCACCTGACCCCCTAGCTTATTTCGGGCACCTGTTTCTAGGCCTTATCTAGTGTGTAAATTTAGGAACCTGAGACACATTCCGGAGGAGTTCAAAATGAGAGGGTGAAAATTTCCCAAAATTTTAACATTCGTAAATACCTCTTTTCAAATAACCATTCGATTTTTAAATTCCTCTCTGTCAATAACTTGATTGCGAATTAGTCTTTCTTTTTTCAAGGTCGAGTAGACACAATCAAGAAGAATTAATTCGAGGTTGAGCAACAAATGTCCAGGAATCCTTTGTGTGAACACAAGTGATTCATAACTCAACTTTTTTAAATCGAATAATTGTTTATACACACCACAACACTGTGAAATTCGAATCCTCGAAAATTGAGAAGTTTCAAACCAAATATTTTCAAATTGAGACATTTGAAGCAAAAAAAAACTTTAGTTTCAAGGCAAGTAATTTAAGTATGATGGACGATTTAAGAATTATTAATTCTTATACGATTCAAATTTACGTGAAGTAAAAGAATTTTTCGAGGGTTTGAGTAGGAAAAAGTTTTAATATCACAATTCTTCGCGAACAAATTTTTTTTAGTTTTAAATGACGTTCTGATTTGCTCAAATTTGATGGTTTTGGAGCATACATTTTTTCATTTTTCATGCTCTCCATTTGAAATTACCTTTTATTTCGAACGTTTTTTTTTAAATAATTCAATTTTAAAAGTTTATAATTGACAATTTTTCCATTGTGAACTGTGAAAATGAAGGTGAATCTATTTTTTGATTCTAGAAAAATTAGTCCAATTAATTTTCATGTTAAATCATAATTTTCTCGATTTAATAAAAATTAAGATTTCTAGAATATCAAAAGCTTCGACTGTAAAACATTCAATTTAATTCTCAATTTTAAATGATCAAACTTTAATCGCTTCGAATTCCAATTAATCCAAATTCAAGTGTTTTCAATGTTAAATTATTCAATTTTGATTGCTTTTAATTGAAAATAAAACAATTTTCATTCTCTCCCATTGCAAACGATCTATATTCCAAAATTCTAATCGAAAAAGATTAAATTTTTGACGTTTTAAAATTGTCCTACTTTCGAAATTTCAATTTGAAATCATTTAGTTTCATGATTTTTAAATTTGAAATTAAATTGTTCAATTTAGAATGCTCTGATTTGAAAATGACACAACTTTAACTCCTTCCTAATGAAATTGTCCAAATTTGAAAATTTTAGTTTGAATGTTTCGAATTTTAAAAGCTGCCGTTTCTAAATTTTGCAATTTATAATTATCCAATTTTAAACACATTTATTCAAAAATAATACAAGTTCAATTCCTTTTCTTTCCTTTTGGAATATCGTGCTTTTTTTAATTTGACCTAACCTAAAATATTTACAATTGAAACCTTTCCAATTCGAAATCATTTCATACATTTTTTAAAAATTACAAGTGCTTTCAATTTGATATTATCAAGAAGAAATGATGGTCTAACCGGGGTGCTCCGCGTGTGAGAGCCGAGTGGCGTTCGCCAGCTAACTTCACAGTGGGGCTAATCTGTTCTCTACTCATGGTATTAGAAGTAATAGAAGAAGGTGAAATGGTGTGAAACGGAGAAACGAGGTCTTCGTGAGAAATTCGAATCATAGAGTAACGGATCGGGAGGGCAGGGGGCTTCTCGACTCGTTGGGAGAAGCGGGATGGTTTACTTGTAACGTCATTACCAAGGGGTATAAAGAAGGGAAAATGACGTTCACCGATAAAGGAGACACCGTAATACAGTACATTCCAGTAGAATGAAGAACAAGGAAGTTGATGGTTAGAGTGGGAGTGCGCAATAAGGTAAGGCTGCGAGCCCTTTCCGATGATAACGATATTCAGATGTGGAGGAAAGTGTAATAGGGGAAAGAAAGAAGGAGTGGGGAATAGGAAATTGAAAATGGGCAGTTGGGAGGAAAATAAGTTATGAGAATTTGGAGCAAAAATTGTAAAATGAAGCCGGGGGTATGGAAGCGGAAGAAGTATACACGCTGCTAGAAACAAAGAGTGATTGATAAGTTAAGGAAGGAGGTGAGAGCGGAAGGAAATAGAGACGGCGATAGAAGAGATTGGTTGGACGATGAATGTAGGAAAAGTAAAGACAGAATGAAGGAGAGTGTAAGAAAATCGCGGAAGGGGAAATGAAGAAATGGGAGCTCAACAGGAAAAAAGAGAATGTTGAATGAAAAAAGTCAGAGGGTGAAGGTAAGGTACATGAAAGAGGTCGAGAAAGCGGTAGAGGATGAGAGGAAGCAGGAAGGGAGAAACTGGCAATGAGGAGGGAAGAAGGGCATAAATAAAGAAATCGGAATGGAAGAGTGGACGGAGTATTTAGAAAGAGTGTTGAGGGCGTAGAAAATAGGGTAAAGGATGATGGAAAAAAGGTGGCTGTGGGGACGAGGACAGCGGAAACAAGATTAGTGAAGAAGAGATGAATGAGGCAATTTTAAGGCAGTAAAAAATCAAGGCCACAGGTGAGTTCGGGTTGAAGAATAAATCACTGAATTATGGTGGAGAAGGGGAGGAGAAACAGATGTGGAGGATTCGCAATGAGGTTTGGAAAGGCGAAGGGTAGCCGGAAGAATGGAAGACAGGGCTGATAGTGCCCCTGATTGAAAAAGGAGAAGGAAAACGAGTAGAGAAATATAGAAGCGTCACACTTATGTGAGTGGGCTATACACTTTTCGCATAACAGCTTAGAAAGAGGCTGGAATGACAGGTGGAAGATGAGGACCTCACAACCAAACGGGTTTGATGGGTAAGGAATGCAGACCACAGATAACATTTACGTGCTCAATTTTCTAGTTAATAGGAACTTGTTGCGGGAGAAACAGAAACTAGATGCACTGTTTGTGAATTGTAGAGCAGCATTTGACTCCGTGAACAGGAGGGTGCTATGAATTGCCATAAAAGAGAGAGGAGTAAATGAAGATTTGATAGAAAGGATGAAAAAGATAGTTGTATGGACATTAAGAAAAGAGTGTAGGATTGAAGATAGGAGAAAAAAGGGAAGGAAGTCCGGACAGAAAAGGGACTTGGGCAAGAACTTGGGGTAGGGACTTGGGTCCGTTGGACCCACTTCTGTTTAGTGTCCTATTGTCAGATTTGAAGGAGAAGATGGAGAGAGAAGGGGAAGGCGGGAATATATTGGGAACAGGCAAACTGTTTTCACTAACATGTGCCGACGATGTAGTTCTAATAGTGAGTGATGAAACTGGAATGAGGCTCATGACAAGAGCGTTCGAAGAGTATGTGAGAGAAAAGACTTTACTGGTAAATGTGAGCAAGACAAAGATGATTTTTTCTTAACAGAAAGTGTAGGGTGAAGTACGAATGAAAGATTAACAGTGAGGGGCTGGAGTTAGTGGAGAAGTTTTGCTACCTAGGATTTTGATTCGGAGCAGGAGGAGGAAACAGGCTGCAGGTGAGAAAGAGATTGAAATTCGCGAGTAATGGTCTGCATAAGAGATTTCTGAGATGGAACAGAGAAAAAGAGATGAGGAAAAGGCAAGAAAAGGGGGAGAAAAATCTTCGAGTCATGGTTGCATATGTTAGACAGGTGTACATGTGACGAAGGTTGTAAAAAATAGTTGGTGAGGTGGTATACAAGGATTGTTGATAAGAAAACATATGATGGTTCTGTAAAGACTCTTAAACCCGTAATAGAGACATAGTATAAACAAAATAAAGATGATTAGATATTAAAGACTATGAAAACACATGTGTACTAAGATTGATATAATTTATTTCCTGAATTTATGATAATATGATTAACATAATGGATCGCGTTAAGCACAATTGGAAAATGATAATTAAAAAAGGGGGTAAATCAGTCTATAAAACCTTAAAACTTTCCTGTTATTGATTGAATTATTTCTGAATTGGAGCCTTTTCGAATCTTATTTCTCTCATTTAAAGCTTGGAGTTTCAATCATTTTCAAATTGCGAGAATTTATTAATTAAACTATTTACGAACAAAAAAGTTTGAATTCCAATTTTAGAAAATTCCATTTAGCTATTTCAGCGATTTTTTTTTATAACTTTTATCTTTAAAATTTGTCTTGAAGAATTTTTTCCGAAATTCCCTCCACAAAATTTCCAAAATTGTTGTATTGAAGTTAATTTTATATTCATTTTAATATATAATTAGCATGAAATAAACATAGCACATAGAATATCATTTATTCTACTATATTTGATATATTTCATATGAATATTTACAAATATGGAACGACGTATTTACTATTTATATAAGGGTGATTCATTTTGTAATGCAAAAAAGTGACTTTTGAAACTGAATACGCACATTAGCTTAAGTTGTACGTATTTGCTAAAAAATTTTTTTTTTTAAATTGTCTTTTTTATTTATTTTTATTCCTTTATTTTCTGAATTTCTTCGCATTTAGAACATAAAAACAACAAAAATTTAAGAAACTAGATTTAGAATAAATCAGAATTTAGATTTCTCTTTAACGTCCAACATTCAATTTTAGCTAGGAAATTGATGGAAATTAAAAAAAAAAAGAATTAATTGATCAAATTTCAAAAAACACTCTCAAAAGCTGGTCACACGATGTAGGGATAAACTTAAAAGTGACTCCTAAAAAAGGAGACTGATGATTTAGTGTCGCGGAATAGAGCTATAATTTTCAGATTGGCAGTGGCAGGAGGAAGCGCAAGCTCAGGGGAAGGTTGCAAACGTCTAGGAGTAAAAATAATTGAAAAAATACAGAAACAAAAAAAGTAAAAAAGAAAAAGAAGGCAAAATCCAAATTTGTTCCGTGGATTCTAGTTTTTTTTTTAATTTCAGGAATTTCGTGGACAAAAACAACGATCATATAAAATCTTTTCCGGTTCAGAAAGGCGTTCCAAATAGATTATTAATTCACAGTGCCTGGTTTGCGGAAACATGTCAACTGGAACAGCTTTTACTAGAACCAGAGGTTCTTCTGAATAGTGTTTCGGATTCGCTCTTGCAAGATCAACCAAGTTTCTTACCGCAGCTTGGAGATCATAGGATACATTAACTAGTATTTTTGATTTTCGTGCTATCCAAAACGCCACAACTGCCCCGTCATCTGTAAAATTTACAATGAATCTAGATTTACATACTTTTATCAGTAATTCTCTCACATTATTTTTGTGTTTTTAATAGAATATTATATTGAAAATTAATGCGCACATAATATTACAGGGATGCTACAGCAGTCCGATTTAAAAATTCCATGACTTTTCAAGGTTTTCAGGGTCTACTTTTGAATAGTTCCAGGTCAGTCTTTTAATAAATCCAGTCAATTTTATTCAATTTCAACACATTCTACCAGTTGTTCATTCAAACGATAAACTCGTCCTGGAACGCCGCTCCGACACGGGTCGCTGATCAGTCTCTCTAGCAATCGCCCTAGGTGAAGAGATTCGCTTCCAAAGATATTATACGAATCAACTAAGAAAATCTCTGCACATGGCCCATTAGCATCCAAAATCTATTGTTTCAGACATCACTTTCTCCTCATAAATAATTGTACTCCGCACATCTCTATCCTTGCATACACTCATTCCTGATTTTGTCCAATAGCGTTTCACCGCGCATATCCCGCAGACACTGCATGCCAATCGCACTCACTTTACTCCTATCCTTTTCTTGATACGTCCAGGTCTCGCTACCATGCAGCACAGTGGGTGCAAGCACATAATTAGATATTGAAATTTTACCTTTAGTCGACACATTTTTACTTCTATCAATGACTTTAACACTGCCAATAATAATCTTTCTAACCGCCTCAATACGTCTAGACATCTCTGCATCTATCTGTCTGTCAGCAGTGATCAAACTTCCAAGATACACGAAATCATCAACTTGTTCTATTATTTCTTTGTTTAAGGCATTGTCGTATACTGTTTTATCACCCCTTCTTTCGAAAACGATAATTTTTGTGTCATTTGCGTTGATCTTAAGACCCATACACTCTATGCTGATATCCAGTCTGCTCATCATTCTCTGCAATTCATCGACTGATTCTGCCACAACAATCTTCTCATTGGCAAACCCTAGTCCACGCACTTTCACTATTTCGTGTTAACACCTTCTTCGTCTAAGAGAGCCATTCTTAAACATTTGTGCATGTATATACTGAACACTCGAAAGGACACAACTCAGCCTTGCCTAACGTCCTGCTTAATGTCAAACTTATCGCTCAGTTTTCCATTTACTCTCACACTCGTTTCCCTAGCATTACATATTACTTTTATTGCCTTGAGACGTCAACCATTCATCCCATGCTCTTTTAGGACTTCGCAAGGCTTATATCTACTCACCTTATGAAAAAATTCCTTGAGATCAACAAATGCACAGAGAAAACTTTTGTTTACATTTAATCTTCTTTCTATGATCTGTCTCAAGCTAAATATCTGAACCGCACATCCGCACATATTTATGGATTTCTTCAGCCACACAAGCAAATATCGGCCACCGCTCTTAAGCATTTCAGCGGTGACAACATCCACACCAGTCGCCTTACCATTCCTCAGTTTCTCAATCACGGATATAATGTCGTCGATATCGGTTCTTCTTCCGCTACATATATGGCCTCACAACCGTGAGATCTTTGCATCCATCTCGTAAGTGCTTTGGCATTTTTCTGGCACGCGGGTATGGCT
>JAUMHM010084150.1:0-12657 GCA_032362435.1 Melikaiella ostensackeni | reverse complement strand
ATTGTCAGCAGCTTTGACTTGTTCAGTGTGTGATGGTAGGTCCTAAGTTCGTGAGCGAACTTTCGGACCCTTTCCGTCAACGGCCTACCAGATGTTATGTAGTCAATCACACATTGAACACGGGACGCATTCTATCTTGCCCAGCCAATCTTCTTGTTTAGTTGATGCAAGCGCCTTTTGGTTTTTTGATATATCGTCCGCCTTACCTTCCGATTTGAATCGGCCAAAGGTTTTTCCGCATCATAAACTAAACAAGTGATGGTCCAGAGGTCGAACTCTCCCGAGAGATCCTCATGAGGGACGTCATCCATTTTATTCAGATCTTGGAACTCAGAAAAAACCTGGATATTGATGTTTCTCCTCATCCTGAAATCACCATCATCTCTTGGTGGATGCCTGACTTCCGCGGTTGGTCTTAATGTCGCATCCACTTCTTCGTGTGCGGCTTGTTCTTGCAACGATTGGGGAAGCGTACCGCGTATATATTCTGTTTGCAAGACGTTATCGGCGCAGTTTCGCAACCTTTGTTGCGAAACGTGCGAAAGCTTCGGATGTTTTTGGCAACACAGGGTGTGCAGGCGCGTCATGTAACCCCTGCGAGCAGGGATCATGCTGGCATCGTAGCAATCCAGCAAGTCATCTCTGAGTCGATCCGCCCACTCAAGATGTCGACTGTCTCGGATATCCGTCATCGTGTCTCCATCAAAATAATTCGCAGCATCCCGAACTCTAGGGCGATCGGCACTGTTTGCCGACCAGTTGTCGGGTGCTCTGCGCGTTCGATCATTTTGAACCGCACTCACAACTGGGTTTGGTGCTGTCATAGTTGTTCCCATGAGAAGCTAGGGATAGGGTTCGTCCACCCTTACAGAGCCCCGCATGCAAGGCTAAGGCTGATACTCTAGGAAGTCACCCGGTATCCTAGAGACACCGTTCGACGACACCTCACCCAGGTGCCATTCAGCTTTCGGCACGGTTGTTCGCCCCTTAGTTTGGAGGTTTTTCCTGTGAGACCATCCGTGGACAATTGTCCGCGTCTGCTTATTAACTTTTGCAACCGTATTTAGCAGAAGTCCTCGGCACACGGACCCTTTATCCGCAACCTGAGGACGCGTTCGGTTGCTTTGTCATAGGCCCTCCGATTCGATTCCAAATAGTGATATAGTAATATAGTGAAGTTTGGTTTCATAAACCGTAAATAGTACAAAAGTACCTCAATGTTACTACCAAAAAGATCATATAATTGATTATGGCTGATCTGGGTTACTTAGGTGTTAACTTAATAACCTCACGGTCGGAGTGAACGGACAGACATGGATCTCTCAAGAGTAGGAAGTAATCTGCGATTCAAGAATTACAAACTGAAAATTTTAATATTTTGTAGAAAGTTGTGATTACTTATAAGATTCTGTAAAATTTTCTTCATTCTACCAGAAACAATGTAGATTCTAGTAGAATTTTTAGTAGCTCTTTACAATTCTTAACGATTTAAAACAAAATTCATAAACAACTACGTTTTTTTGATATTATTCTATCACTTTTACAATGTTTCAAAGGCAATTACACATTTTGACACAAAATTATAATTTTCACATTGATGCACTTTATTGCAGTTTAATGTATTTTATAGTAAAAATAAAATTCCATGATTGTATATATAGTAAAAATGTCCTGAAATTATAGTACCAAATTTTCCAAGACGATGTTTTTTTTTGCTAAATCTTATAAACAGCTTCAAAGGTTGACTCTGAAATTATTTCGCCTAGAAAAACCATTTTAATGTGAAGTTTAAAATTTGATATAAAATGACGGCTAAAGTCTGAGTCTTATCGAAATATAGTTAAGGTAATTTTGAAAGGATAGTTGAGTCAAACTTGATAAAAAAAATGGTTAAAGGTTGTTTTGTAGATCTGTTGAAGCTGAACAATTGCATATTACCTTTGTTCATTTTTCGGAAACAAAGTACCCGCTTCTTCTGCTCCGGACTTAAACATTTTTTCTCGACATACAGCACGTTGACAATTTTAAGTGCTTTCAAGATATCATCCACCCCTTCAGCAAGGACAAGAACCACCCTCGATTATTAAAATCGAACAAGTCCCGTAGTCGAAAATTTGTAGTAAACAATTATTGTTTTTAAAGATATAAGTAACAAAGATTAACAAATCCAGCATCCAATCAAATCATCCATACATTCAGAGAGAACAGAAACAATTCCCCCTTCAGCGAGGAAAAAACTACCCGCGATTTTCAAAATCGATGAAACATATAAGTAGACAATTCGAAACTAGTAAATTGTTGTTTTTAAAATATAAATATCAAATATCATCATTCCCAACTTACTTTAGAAGGGTTTAATTGTTTACAAAAAAATATCCACCCCGTCAGATTCATTTCATGCTTCCCTATAAGAAAATTCCACAAAAAATGTAAAATTCGAAGAACCTACTAAAATCCGTTTAGAGGAATGTCCAGAACCACTCTACCACCATAATGTATGTTTGTGATGCCCAAATGTTCCCCTTTGTACAGATGATCAATGCTTCCTAATACTTCTCGATCAAAAAATTCAACAAAAATTAAATTTCGAAATCAAGTATATATGCTTGATATGTTACTTTGAACTGGAGAGAATAAAACAATCATTTTCACTAATAATTCTTATACCTTATTGTACCTCACTCAATGAGTCAAGCGCCGCCTTTAAATCCACGAACATTGCTTTCATACTCCTTTTCTCCCCTTTAATCCTTCTATTTACCAAGTAATTCAGAACATACTCATATATGTTGTCCATCACCACCATTTCTTTCCTAAACCCAGTCTGATTTGATAGCACTATCTTTTTTCATCAACTTCTTTCTTTAAGCTCTACCCTATAATCTTTAACCTCTTCTCCTTTGCCCTTTTTAACTATCGGTTCCACTACCCCTGCTTTCCATAACTCCAGCCGCTCTTCTCCACTCCATACCCTGTTGCACATTATCCATGCCCATTCCTTCAGTTCCTAGTTGAACGTTATATCAACGTTACTTCAACGTTAGTTTAACTTAAGTTGAACGTCACTTCAACGTTACTTTAAAGTAACTTTAACGTTACTCTAACATTAGCTCAACGTTACTCAAATTCAACTACATGTCTCCATAATCTATCCAGCTGTTGCGTGAATGGTCAAACCCAAGCCATTTGACATAGACTTGATTAGCACGTCATTCGATGACTTTCTTCACAAGTTAAATGCCTGGAAACTTGACTTTCGGATGTTCCTGTTGAGAAAAGCCTCCATCCACAGGTTGATCCTGATAGTCCTTTAGTTCATACGTTACTGGTTTAGTTGTCATGATCTGGTCTTGAAGGCGTTGCATCGGTTTCTTTTCATCCTCAATAGTGGCATCTTTAGGTTTCATACTAATTGTTTGATGTTTGGTATTGCTATGCTTGGATATGAAAATAGGTAAGATATCTAACCAAATACAGATCTTGCAAGCTGAATTGCAGCCATATCTTATTCTTGAGTGTGCGATTAAATCGTTCAATGATGGATGCTTTTGAATTACTTCAAGTTGAATGCAGCTTAATATTATGCTTTTGCGTTAAAATTTCAAACTCTGAATTTTAAAACTCTTTGTCTTCATCAGTATGCGAATTTTTCGGAACTCGTCTCTGTACAAGTATAGACTTCATACCCTCAGTAACATCACGTCCACTCTTACTTTTGATTGGAACAGCCCAGTCACACTTTGAAGATATGTCTGTAACAAGAAGCAGGTAATTGCAATCCTTTTTTGCTCGAGAATATGATAATATTTCAACCAAGTCAGTTGTCTGTTGCGTTATGCGTAAATGACGTGACCTGATGAAGAGTTCATATTTTGGTTTAAACAATAGGCTCTACAAGTCTTAAATTAACAGCATGAAACATGGCGGTCCACGACTTGATGAAGCAGCTCGATTCAGAGGATGTCCAAACACATCAATGCTCATTCCAATAATAACGTTTAGCCAGCTACACACTCTTCATATACGATTTGAGCCTCTCGCAATTCTTCAATGATGAAAGTTATTTATTTATTGTGACTGGATTGCCTGCTGCTTGAGATGCCATGAGCAGAAGAAGGCGGTCAACTAACCCGCTAGGATCGTCCCAATAAATGTAATATACCTTGAATCTGTTCTTACTATCATGAATTATGGTAATGGACTTATTGATCACTTCTTTTTCTTTAACAAAGCTCCGCTTGTCGATGATCATTCACGTGAAAAATGTTTCACTATAATATTTGTATACTTCGTAGCATTGTTTGAACAAATAGGTTCACATGAACTATAGTTCTTCTTATATGCATTTTTAGCAATGATAATTTCTTTATAGTTGTTTGGATCTTCAGCAGCAATCGTGAATATCATTTTTTTCTCTGTTGCTTCTTTACCCAACTTGAACATACGGTGTTTCCGTCGAATTGCATCGCTAGCTTTCACTGTTTGGCTTAGTACATCTCGTGCCTCATGAAACATGCTGATGCGTTGATGTCTAAGATTATACTAACTTCATGCTCGATCAAGCACTTTTATTTATAAAACAACAAAACAGTCAAATCCTTTTCTATATCTACCTTCATTCAAATCACTATCTTCATCAATAACCAAAATTCCATATTTGTCCTTATTCCAGCATGCTAAGCACAAATGTCGAAACTGAGTATATGTCACATTAGTATTTACATAATTTTCATAAACATGTTTGAGATTTTTTCATGTTGCCGAAACAGATCTAATGAATTAACATTGCCCCGAACTGGATGTGTCGGAATTCTGGCATACGTCTGACAAGGCATGGCAACGTGTTTTTTCTGAAGACTCTGATTTTAGTGGGAAAAACAGCTGCACTAGTTATAACTAACATCATAAAGGCTAAATCAAAATTAAGCATGGGGTTAAAGAAGAAGAAAAAATTTCTAAGAAAATAAAATCAAAGAAACGAGTAGTATCGAGGAAGATTGTTGATGCTGTAGAAGAAATACCTTTTGGAGAATGACTACACTTGAAACCATATCGAAAAGGATTCAGTCTTCTTATGAAACATTATGCTCAAGGTCGAAGTCTTAAAGCTCAAAAACGTACATTTAGAGAACGTATTTTCAAGACAAAAAACTTGCAATGAAGCTACCATACCGTGCATTAACCGATTTTGATCAGCTCAATTATGCTAAGATTGTGAAGATTCCTTATTTTCGTGGAGTCATCATGTGTAATAAGTTAACTGCTGGATATCCTCGTAAAGAGGAGTCTGCCACTATCAACCTTGATAATAAAGATGGCCGTGGCACACATTGGGTAGCATTCAAGAAGAAGGGCGATAAAATATTATATTTTGACAGTTTTGGTATCCTTAAACCACCTTCCGAACTCGTCAAGTACATAAGCGCTGGTAGCTTCATAAAATACAATCATGATGGATACCAAGACTATAATACTATTGCGGGTGCATACAGATGTCTTTGGCCAATGAAGACTTTTCTGTTGTAGCAGAAACGGCTATTCTCAGGGTGAACACCCTTCAAGTTGAGTGTAATATTACAACTGAAGCAAATGACCTCTGGAAGGAGATGCTTAGCCAATAGTCTCCTTCTTCGAACTACCCTGCAGCTGGAGTTCACTACCTGGAAGATATAAGAGTGAAAATCTCTGTATAACACGTAACTACCATGGAATCAACTATATTGCTGGTGACATACCCTACGAGGCAGTAAGATCTATACTTCAAGAATTACTAGCAGGCGCACGTAGTAGATTATGTGAAAGGATTGGAGAAGAAAAGATGGCTAGAAAAATATATATAGTACCTGATGTATATAATTTGGATCAGTTTAGTTGCCCTGCAATTAGAAAAATTAAATTCGAATCATCATTGACTGTTTGCATACATCACACGCAATATACTGACAATAGTGCAGCAAATAATTCCACCATCCTAAGGAACTGGATTCTAATCCATCAGATGAATCTATATGAGAAATGCTCTGAGAAATGAAGATGAAGTAGATACTTGTACTCTTAAGGATTTTTGTAACCAATGTGAACTGTTTTTGTCAAGTAGGTTAAGATTTTTCTAAATAAATAATATTAAATGAAAAATTATGCATATTTATGACATTAGCTCAACGTTACTTTAGCATTATTTTAACTTTAGTTTAATGTTAGTTTTCACGTTCCCTCAATTATGGTTAAGTGAGATCTAAGTTATAAATCTAATATCACGTCTTTAATAATTTTTAATCACATAGTTAATGTTAATTTAATATAAATTTAACATTAAATTAACGATGGCTTAACCTTACCTTAACATTACTTCAAACGTTAGTTTAAAGTTACGTCAATTACGGAATGAGACATTAATCCTTCATGTGTCAATGTGTTTTTAACACCGATGATGATGTAAAATGTCAATGATTCAATTCAAACTTATTGAGAAACAACTATGCAAAATATAAGGATATTGTCGAGATACTTTATCAATGTTTTTCAATCCTAATTGACCATATCTTATGCCAAATACGATAGAAGCATTGAATAACTCGTCAAATTCACTGATCTTCACCCTCTCTATTCATTCTAACTTAATTCCTATTTGACCTTTGATCACGCATATAATAAATTTAGCTGAATCTAAACAACTTGAATCTACTCGTATATATGTATATGTATGTACAAGTATCAAAAAATATTTGTAATTGAAAGAAACAAATAAGACTTTATTTACCTTTGTGTAGAAAATATGCGAAGTTTGTTACACTTAGATATCTATGAGCAGAAATTTGTTGAATATGATTATTGAGAGAAGAAATAGTTAACAATGAAATTTATGTTTATTTAAATATTAGGATGTACATATCAGTTAATATTTTTAAATTCAACATCATTATAAGATCCGCCTAGATACTTCATTTGCAGCTTCCTGGCAGCAGCAGCTTCCTGTATCTTCTCCAGGACAGTTGGGTCTTCGAGAACATTTACGAGTCTTGCTGGCAACACTGTATTGCAGGAACTGATCAACTCTGCAACAATTTTGGCTCCATACTTGGTTTGCACCTTTAAGATCTTCGTCACGATGTACTTCCTTTTTGGCGTCAACTTGGACAGCGGTGTCGTCGGCAGAAAGACTTCCATGCGGCCAACGGCGTTAATCTTGTTAAGAGCCATTACCGACTGCTGCTGCTGCTGCCTTTAGAACACCTGAAATAGAAGAATGAAGAAATTACTTGGCAGCCCTTCTCTTATTCAGAATATCCCCACTCTTCCTACCGCCACTTTACCCACCAATTCTACTCTGCGCATGCGCAGTATTATCCCGCGATGACACTGGTGAGAGACTTGAGCTGCGCACCAAAGACTTCCAAAAGAATAATGCAGATCCTTCCATTCCAAAGTGAGATATTCAAATAATATCTCACGAGGGTACGAAACATGTCAGCAAGCTAGATCCCTGATATACCGACTGGGCATACATTCATGGTAGAAAACTGCATTACTGACTACGGGTAATACTGACGGAAAGTAATAAAGACTCATCGTGAGACCCACTTGGCAGGAATATCGACTAAGTTTACAATATCGTCATATGTGATTGCCTGCCAAAAACTGTTTGTCACCTTAGATTACCGGTCATTCAAACTGACCTTAAGTTCGAACGCATGAAATTCAAATTGACAAATTCTAGGCAATGGAAAATATAAATAAGTAGTTTGGTGACTTTTTTCAGGCGGAAAAAATTGTTCACAAAACTCGCTGTGAACGACTTTATGATTTCTTTAGTCTGAAAGATTTATTCTAAGCCAAAAATTTCAGTTTTTATTAAAAGATCAAATACCTAATATCGTAATATTCGTAAATAGATAAACAATTTCATAAAACCTGCCGAACTGTCTAGTTTTACGTAATTTTTCGCAAAACTTATCCCTCTCCAGCTCATTTAGGGCTAAAGTTACAGAATTTTTCGTGACTCTAGCCCTAGCGCTATACTTAACCGAGTTAGTCTTACGATAAATTCCATGATACAAGTCAGTGACAAAACCTGCTGCGACTGACTTCATGATGAGAATCAGCTGGAAATTATGTCAACAATTTAAATTGTTCTTTTTAAATGAAGCATATAAGCAGCTGTTTATATAATTTTTTAATAACAATTTGAATTATTGGCTTAAAATAAACAAAAATAATAAAAATGAATTGTTTAACAAAGGTGTCATTGCTATAAACAATTTTTATAAACAAAGAGACATCTTTTAAACCTTTACAGGATAACATATTTTCTCTGCATGAAAAATAATTTTCAAACACTTTAGAATGTTACTTAAAGTTAAAAAAACTTTTTTGTATTAGCAAATTTTGAGAACGATTGTTTTATGGTCGTATCTTCTTACAGGTGTAAGAAATTGTTCACAAGAAGTTGCTGCGGACGACTTTATGATTTTTTTAACCTGAAAGGTTTATTCTAAGCCAACAATTCCAATTTTTATAATTTTCAGGGAGAAATTTCCTAATTGACCATCATAAGTATGCCAATTGAAAGTAGTTTCATTAAAAAAGAATTTGTTTTTCTGAATAGATGTCCGAATAGTGCATTTCTTTATAAAAACAAATATGTTGGCAGAAAAAATGTACTGATTGAACATAATTGGTAAACCAATTTGAAGTACACTCAGTGAAAAAAAATGTCTCTATAAATACATGACCGAATAGTGAATTTGTTTATAGAATTCATTTATAACATTAACAACTTATACCAAATGATGAATTTATCTAATTCATCATCACTCTAAAGCCAATCTTAAACCTTTTTGATGAAAACACATTTAGTTTTTTGCTATAATACATATACCTAAAATATGCATTTGTTTATATAATTTGTCTATAAAATTAATAAATATTATCAAGTGATAATATTTCTTTACCTTTTATTACTAGTGATATGGTACAAAGTACACGAAAATTTAGGGTGCACCCTCTCCTTGAAACTTACCACAATTGAGACTGCGCGTACTGTGCGACAGGCGAATTCTGCCAGATGATGATAATCAATATCGTAATATGTAGCCGGTTTCCAGGCCAGATAGGCAGTGAAATTCTCTAGGTTATTATCATGAAAATACCACCGAATAACTACGCATCAGAAGCTACTGGTAAACAAAATTATTAACTTTATTGCTGTGTGTCAGGTTCTTCCCTACATCGTGTATTATAGTGATTGTACTTGTTCGCAATTCGCTCTCTTGGCTGCATTTCTTACT
The DNA here is from genome assembly GCA_032362435.1 of Melikaiella ostensackeni. Taxonomy (NCBI): domain Eukaryota; kingdom Metazoa; phylum Arthropoda; class Insecta; order Hymenoptera; family Cynipidae; genus Melikaiella; species Melikaiella ostensackeni. The sequence continues at coordinate 3,370 of JAUMHM010084150.1, read as the reverse complement.
GACATATAAGTTTCGAGAAAGTGACAAATCATTAATTACGTCCGTATGAAAAGTGAGTGAGTGTAAAAATGGTCATTTTATATTTTTGTTTGGAGATGATACTTTAATCAATGCCTAATTTACCGACACTATGCTTTGTCCCGAGAACTTTTGAAAGGGAGTTTCTTGAAGCATAAATTAGCATAAATTCACATAATAGCCTAATTTCAACTAGGTATTAAAAAGGGCCTGGTTGATGGTAATGAGGCAACAATATATAGAAGTAATCTCTCATTAATTAGAAATCTTATATTGGTATTCCAGCTTGAAAAGAATGTCATGAAATTTGCCACACTACATTCTTTATGAGAAGTAAAAGAGGTATATATTAATATTTTTTGAAATTAACTGATTTATATTTACAAATTTCGAGGAATTGAAATTTGACGATTGATTCGGACAAATTATTTTTCTGAAGAAAAAAAAAATCTGCCTTTAAATTTATATTTGATGAATACGGATATATTTGTTTGAACTTTGAACAACTTTGCACGAAAATTACGATATTGAACTATATTTTATTACTTTCTTTTTTTCTGAATTCTCAATCTTTTTTTTTAAGAAAACTACTATTTTCTATAAAAACGCTCATATTTGAGTAAGGTTTTCTATGCATTCATATGGTGGTGATTCATATGATGGTTTGCATTCAAATCCTCTGAACGGCAACCCTGGTAAAAATTTTGACAAGAAAATTTTGGATAGGCCTGTGTACGATTTTCTTTCAGATTTTTTCCGAGATCTACATTCTAAGTGCAAATAAATATGCGCAATAAAAATAGCTTGTAAATCTATTATAAATGAAATTAACAGCATTTTGCCTAAAATGTTATATTGAATTTTTATCAGAAACTTTCGTAGAGAATCGGATACAGATCTCGGAAAGATTCGGGAAGAAATGGAAACGACTGAATGGCTTCGAAAAAAACGTTTTGTCAGAAATTTCTACCAGGGAAGTGATCTTAGAGTGTCGAGAATTGAATCCGCTCTTCCTCATGCGTCTTACGTTCGAGCCATGGTCCTTCCTTCTAGAAATGATCGATTCGACACGATTTATATCAATTGAGAGTGATAAAAAGTTGAATCATTTTAAATTTCTGTCAATTATGTCAACTATTCACGATCGGATTGAATTGCGTAAATGCACTATTGCTCGCAATGCGCCCTCGGCTGTTATCGTTCATTACCACACAAGGCTGGCACGTGTTTATAAGTTAGAAATAAATTCTTGATCATTTAAAAAAAATGTCAATACAGGTGGCCAGTATAAAGTTTCGAAAGTATGTGGTTTAGCAACGCGTAAAGTGTGTGATTTAACGATATGACAGTAGTGATAAGGTGATTAGCAAGTGTACAATATCAGTTTGATTTAGAGAGTATATTATTGTAGAACTTTTATGTAATTTTTAAAAATCACATTGTTAACCATTTTTGTTGTTCGAAAGAGTAAATAACTGCTTACAGATAATATTCACAAGATCAAAATACTGTGACAACTTATGGCGCATTGGGCGCATTTACACCTCTGCAAGCTTGCATGCGCGTACACATACATCTGCAGGCGGTCACTCCAACCTACGATAAATCTAGTAATATTTTATTAATCTGCTACTTATGTATAATATTACTAAAAAATTGTTAATATTATTAGATTTATCGGAGATGTTGGAATGACCGCTTGCAGATGCATGCGAATGCGTGGGCAAGCTTTCAGAAGTGTAAATGCGCCTTAACCTCAAACTTATACACGGTCAAAAAAGGCGAGTTTTTATGGTTTCGTAGGCTACGCCGGAAACCATTATAACGACGGTCAGATGTCCTTCCGTCGCTTACCAATCCTAGCTCCTACAATATTTGTGCTAGAGGGTTGAAATTTGACATGGTTGTTAACCAGCCGTAGGGTATTCAAGGAAAAATATTTTCATCCGCTCATCTTTCATGGTTTTCTTTTTATCAGTGGTTAAAAACTAAGAAAAATAAAGAAATTTGGCTGTTTGACCCCTATGGTGGAAGTTTTTGTTTTTGTCCGATTTTCCTCGGGGATGACTCAAATTGAAGCTCTTTGCATGTAGAATTGCGACAAAGAATAAAATTTGCTATGTTATGTTCGCCTTTCTTCTATATCAGTGGCTAAGAAAGGAGAAAATGAGGAAATTTGGTTTCTCAAACTCCTAAGCCGGAAACTTATTTTTTAGTCTGATTTTTTTCAGAAACGGATCCAGTTAAAACTCTTGGCACGTAAAGCTGCGACAAAGAATAAAATTCACTATTTTATATTTTTTTATATCTATGGTTAAAAAAAAAGAAAATTAAGAAATTTGGTTTACATGGTTTGGAATGTCTCTTGAATCTTGTAGTGTACGAAACCCTTTCTTGATCGCGCTTGCCGACCTCTTTGGCTTGATTTTTTGATAGCAACATCATTTTCGTCTCGCGGAAATCAGAGTGCACTCGGGTGCACCCAAAGTCGTTCAACAGCGCTGGGTGAACTTGTGGGTGCATTCTGGTGATCCGCTTAAGACTCACCATAGTGAAGAGTGGGGGTAACCCGGCGGGTGATGATTTCACCTATTGAAATGAGGTAGGTGGTCGCGGGTGATGGTAAAAAATAGGCAGCAATTCAAAATAATTTTAAATATCAAAACAAATATAATTTTAATAATATTTTGTAATCTTATATTGAAATTATATTAATTTTAAAAATAATTTGATCAATTATTTGTAATTTAATTACATAAATTAATATAATTTATGTTGGAATATATATCACCCAATATCCCTAATACGTAAATTTTAAAAATTTATATTCAGTCATGATATTACAACAACGCAATAGAAATTTGTTCAAATTGGCCTTGAGAAGTCTCTTTCAAATTTAATGAAGAAAATATTTTTAAGACAAGTCGAAATCGGTTAGGAATTTTCATCTCTAGGCTGTTTTGAACCTGGTAAACTCCGCCTACTCATTAAATTCGCCCACCTATTTACCTAGGTGGACGCCTGGAACGCCCTTCAAGGAGATACACCTTACGCAACGGGTTGTCAAGATACAGAGGCCTGTATTTTCGACGTTTTACCCTGACTGCTGATTTTCAAATATCCATAACTCCTTCAATTTGAATTTTTTATGAATATTACTTCGAAAAAGGTATTAAAAATCATTTCACCGTGTGTTTAAAAAGATATTCCAATATTCTCAGTGTAGATAATCTACTTGATTATTAAATATATAGAATTTGGATAAACTTCCGATCAGGGTGTACCTCCAAAACCCATCAAACTACGTATACCTACGTATTTTGACGCGCTGATTACGAAAATGATAGTGAAA
>JAUMHM010084149.1:0-12657 GCA_032362435.1 Melikaiella ostensackeni | reverse complement strand
GGCTAATCTAAAGTGAATTGCAATGTTCACGAAACGTCGGCAAGATTCGTAGTTTTGCACATGATTGAAACCCGAAATACTTCCTTTCATCACTCTTAAAGATTATTGCAATTATAATATGCATGAATATATTAAATTTAATAACTCAAGTGTATGAAATCGCCATTAAGAGAGTACATTAAATTTCATATAAATTCATGTTAATCACTTATTAGAAAAGTTATATAATTCCAGTTTTAACAAATTGAGAATAAGTTTAGCCTTTTTTAACTGTTGACCCTCTCGAGGCCCCACGAGGGCGGCCCACTCTGGAAAAGCCCAACTGGTCTCTCGCAGGGGCCAACAATGGCTATCATCATTTTGTGTTTCAAAAAATATCTAAGTGCGTTCCCCAGTTTATGAATAAAAAAAAAAAAATTACTTCAAGAAGGAACGTTGAATTGTTATAAGATATCACAAAAACGTTTTCATCGTGAATTTGTTTAACCTTTTTTGGATGTCAGATGTTTTTCGACTGTTCGCCCTCTAGAGGCCCTACAAAAGCCCCTGCAAGGACCTACAATATTTGCACCTTTGTTCGCCACAGGTAAAAGTTCTCAGTCAGATCACCAGATTGAAAGTTTATCATTAAATTTTTAGGAGGTCTGTTGAGATTAATTTTCAAAAAGATGTTGACTTTTAGCGTTAATTGTTAAAAAGAAATTTTAATAATAAATTGTGAAAATTATGCATTTGCTTTGAAACTGTATTTCTGTATTGTAGCTAGCTGCCTTTGCAGAGAAGTTAATTTTCAATCATAAAAGTTCGTCATCCAATATTATTAGTCAATTTTATAAACAAATGCACAATGAGTACATTTATAGACAGATATACAAAATTTTCTCTTCCAATCGTTCCTAAATTATGTCGATAATAATATTCATTGATAAATTTTTGTCATCCAATGAGATTGGTTCATTTTATAAACAAGTTATATAAACAAATACACAGTGACCATATTTATAGGTAAAAGGAGATCGTTCGTTTCTTCCAATTATCTCCAAATTATATTGAAAGTTGCGGTTACAGATGAATATGTGTTATTCGTTTGTTAAGTTAATAAATAATACCAGATGACAAAAATTCATCAGTAATCATCACAGACAATATAATTTGAAAGACAACTGAACGAAAAAGGGATTTCTTTTTGTCTGAAAATGCGCTCAGTTATTCCTTCATATAATTTGTTTATAAAGTTAACAAATAATTTCAGATAAAAAATTCCCATATTCATGTAGGGTCGATAAATTAACTGTCTTCACTCACATTGTGGACCCTCCCTGAAAATGTTGGCCATGTGGAATGATGAAACTACCAGGACAATATAATCGATAACTAGCCTTCAAAAAAACTAATCATCTCGCGTCAAATCCATCCAAGGCGCTACACCGTGAAACAAATAGCATGGAAATTAAGAATCGCGTTATCGAATTAACGAAATTTTTAAAATCAGCCTATTAATGCGCTTTAGCGCACTTTAGAAAGCTTGTCAATTTTAAATGGGATTCCGACCTTAATTCTAAGTGAAATTTTAAAAGTCGTATTGTAATCTACATATTCTCTCCTTTGATTTAGAAGTTCATCGATAGAACTCCGAACCTACAAGTCTATTCTTCCATTTGTTGATGCGGACATGGTATCTTGTGAAGAAACAATTCCTGAATCCATTTTGGTCATCGAAGTAGACGTCAATCAAAGCGCACCATCTCAAGGAAGACTGACAATTAAAGATTCAAATTCAGACCAAGATTCTGAACGATAGAGTCTCTTATTAGTCGATAATAGATCGCGCTACAATATAGTGTACTAGTCAATGTTAAAACAGCTGTTCAAGATCCGTGAGGTTTATCATTTTTGATTCTCGACTTCTCAGAACTGTAAAAATGACCATTTTGACAAGTCAACAGCTCTTCTGTTTTATTCCGCTGATAAATATATATTTGGACAAACCTTGCAAATAATGAACTTGAAGAGTTGGAACTGTTTTTAATTTTCACCTGATTGTATTCGATCATTTTATGTACCAAGTTACTGTATGTTTTAAATGTTTAGATGCTTTCAAGGCATCTCAAGTAAAATCGCTTCGTCTAATAGTAGATACCGAATCTAAAATCTTCAACTGTGACGCATTGATAATTCTAAAATCTACATGAGTAAAATTTATCTGATGAGTATGTAGTGCGTATTATTTTATTGATCAGATTTCAGAGCATATTCCACTTATCAGATTTAGAGAACAGTTGAACAATTAGATATTTATCTATGATATTATGAAACTAAATTGAATAGATTACAATTAATTACTTTCTCAGAATGGATACAACTAAATAAAAACTACTGCAGCATGAAGCATATAGTAGACGTATTTGGCAAGCTAGTTCACATACGAGTGGCACATTTCCCGAAAAAACCTGGTCTTTTCTTGGGACTTGGTCCAAGTGGCCTGAAGAAAAAACCAGGTCGATCCGTAGTATAGCTATGACAGTTCTGTGACACATGAGCCGGTAAAACAGTGACTAGCAATTCACCGACAGTCGGTAACTCAGTCGGTAATGTAGAGAACTGACATGTAACCTTCTCTCGGCCTATATGGATGGTCCCTGCAATACCGACCGAGTGTGTTGTCTAAGTTCAGGTAGGTGTCGTCTGTTGGCTACCGAGGACCCTTCCCCCCCACTTTTGACTTTTGAAAATGTACTTTTGCCAGAAGTTTCTATCGATGCGGCTCTATTGCCTCTGAGATTTTTTTCGTTAAAATTCCTGGAACGCCACAGTCGGTGAACAGTAATCAAAATTTCGAGAAAGCTCAAACGAATTTATGGTTCGCTCAACGAGGTGGGTCCCTGTTTTACTGAGCGAGCATCCACCAATCCTCACCTCATCGCCAAACTTCCCTAGGAACTTGTACCTTCTGGAAATCGAACTTTCTAGAAATGTAACCTTTTGGAAGCGTTGATGGATGAGATCTCTAACGATTTTTCATACATTGAGATTTCTAGTAGGTTTCAAACATGAGGAACCATTACATTCATAATTGTCTCTGTCATCAAACTTTCTAGAAGCATGGGTGCAGGACATGATCTCTAAATCGAAGTTTCAAGAATGCTCGAGACAGGAAAGGCGCTATTTCTTTCGAAATTTTCTGCTTCGAAGTTTCGGGAAGCAGTGCTTTTAACTTTTCTGTTAGAAAGATCCATCGATGTTTCCGGATGATTCAACGCTGAAGTGTATAAGTATGAGAGCGCACGCCACATAGAAAATCAGTCCCACATGTACGACAATACCGCTTCAGCTGCGAGTAACCGACCAGTAATTACAAATGTGATAAATAAGTTATTTTATTATCAAAAATTACGTATTTAAACTTCATGCATTGAAGTGAATTTAAAAATTTGAAGTTTAAAAATAATTTAAAGTTACTAAAATGAATAAGTGATTTATCTGAGTATTTTTGAGAGCGTAAAAGTCCAAAATTCAAACCAACGATGATTCTTCGGTGTAAGACGGGTTGCTGCATTACAGGCTCCAGAGAGAGAATCTATGACCCAAAGATGCTTGTTTCTTAGGTGTACGGCGGGCTGCTTCTCTACAGGCCTCAGAGAATCTACGCCCCAACGATGCTTATTCCTTCTGTGTGTAAGGTATGTTTCTGAACTACAGCCTTACGAGAATCGCAACCTAATAATGCTTTCTCTTTAATATTAACTTAGCCTAGCCTGTGAATGTTAAATAAGTTCACATACATACACACACACACACACCTTGTTTTAAAGTTCAGATTTCCTTGTCCCTTTCTTTATTTTCTCATTTGTTTTATTCTTTTCTCAAATATTAGTCTAACTCAATTCAAGCCGACTCAATCCAACCAAACGATGTCTGAATAAAGTCCAACGTTGGAAATGCAGCTCAGCAACGTCTGTTATTCTCCAGCGCTAACAGTAAGTGATATTTGGATTTAGAATTTAATCCAACGATGTTCGTAATATTTAACGCTGGAAAGAAAGATACCGCATAAAATTTAATATGAGCCTAAGTAATTCTTAGCTAACTGGATTGCTTTAGATAAATCTTCACTCGATGTAAGATTAAATATTTTGGTATATTCAAGAAAAAAGACTTAGGCTAATTTTACAAGAGAAAATCTTAACCTATAATGTGACAGAAGTAAAACGTAGCGAATCCCAGTAGTAGAGAGGTTCAAAGAGGTAGATCACTGGTTGAGCGTCTTCCTGGAGAGGAATTATAGCCAACTCCTTAGAGACGAAATGGTTAATGGGCTTCTTGAAGCCTTGCACATCCACAACGAAGTCCATATCGATGAAAACTGAATTCTTTTGCTGAAATCATCTCTTTAATACCTTTTCTCCCCAACACCGCTGTCATTACCCCCACTGCCACTAGCATAACCCCCACCAACACTATCACCTTAAATCAACTTTTTCATACTACCACTAAGGGGCTGGTAATGAATAACACGATCATGTATGATGAGACAGTAGGCTGCAGTTTCAGCGGAAAAATTTTCTGCAGATTTAAATTCCAAGCAGACGCCCACTGAGGCCTGTTTGAGAAACTCATTTTTTTTTAGCAATCAATGACACTGAGAGAAGCGTATTCTTCAAAATCACTTTTCTTCAATATTGGTTTAGGCTTTTTACCATAGTAGGCTGCCTGAAAGTTTGCATACATCTCATACAGTAGTGCAAACTAATTATGACCAGTGTCCAGATTCAAATTGCCTTACGGATAGTACTGTGAATTCAGGAACACCTTGACATTAGTTATATTGCAGTGATCGAAGCGATTAGCATATCTAGATCGCTTATCCTTCCTACTTGCCTGGAAACCCAGTATAATGTAACGTGGTTTTTCCAACTGATTTAACGTTTTCACAGTCTATATATGTCTTGAGGTGGTGGGAATCAAGGGGTATTCATACAATTCCCATGAATTAAGACTCACAGTGGTCAGAAAATCTTTTTCAATAAAGTTCAGCAGCTGTATCTTTTGCTGATCTGAAATTATTACACATGGTATCATCGACTCCACTTTATGAATTGTGATCTTAAATTGCTCTTCATTTCCTGGCTGTTGTCGTTCTTGAATAATGGCATTCAAGTCACTGCGTGACCTTGTTAGGATAAGTTCATGCGTTGCGTTCACAACGATTTTTTGATAGTCTTCAGAAAATCCCAGGATCATACTGAGTGGTATAGTTACATCAAAGTATCCTTCATCATTGGTAAGACGTCTTGTTTCTTCCGGGTGATCGATCCATCCTGCATTCTCCATGAAATAATTTTGTCCAGGGGTAAGAGAGACATAGCACGTTCAGAGGTGTTAAAGCCTTGCGTGCTGCTTGAGAGCTGGCTTGTGTTTGACGACATATTGACTCTTTTATATAGTCTCCTTTGCGATTGTACACAATACCCATTATGTTGATTTTATGTGTAATCGTACTGTTATAATCTCTCCTCATAAATTTACCAAGTCTCCATTCTGATCAACTATTCGGAGCTGAATTCGATGTATTGTGTTCACCTACTGCAAAGTTGATCAAAATATCCATTTTCTTCTAAAAGTATGGGTCTAATATATAGTACTGAAGTATCGCGAATAAATAAGATACAACCTTTATTGTCTAATTTTGTTTATGAAAATTTTAAAAACATTTTTACTTAACTAACACTCATGGACGTCATTTTTAACGAGTTTTGGCTTCGAATCGGACCAGTTAGCCGCAAATTGTGGCTTGAAAATTGAAACACACAACTACCGATTAAAGTCACCTCGGCTTATGTCCTTCCTAGAATGTCTGCGAGCTCGCACTCGTGGGCGAAGAGTCGAAGACGGCGAGAGAGGATTCCCACCTCCTCGCATTTGTTGATGTGGGGCTCGAGGGGCCGACAGAGAGTAGGCCACTCCCGATACTGGAATTGAACGGGGAGTTGAGTGTATGTCCATACACACATTTTTTGCGTCACTTCGCGGCATGTATATATGACATAGAACGTAATCTTACGTTCCAGTTCTGCTAAAGGGTGAAATTTTAATGTAAAAAAGTCCAAAGCTGACTTTTCCTAGAAAATACTGCTCTACAACTTTTGTTTGAACGATTTTTTAGATTATTTCTATGCTGAAATTCTGAGATGAATATAGTCGTTTGGGACCAGAAAAAAAATTGTGGGTTGACATTCGAAAAAAGTGAAAAAAATTTTGATTCGGTTCATGTCTTCTGTTTGGTTTTTGGATTTGAAAAATCAAATTTTCGAAAATAAAAAACAATTGCCTATTGTTTCACATCTTATGGCTGATTTTTTGTATATAAAGTTTTTTCTAGTGCATATTTACTTACCAGGGACTTCATGCACCTGTTGATGGTGCACTTCACTTCATATTCAGTAATTTGCACTTCAAAAGAAATCGCGCACATAGATGCTGGCCGTCCACCTACGGATTTTTTCGCTATCTCAGAATTCATTATTGATTGTTTCTTCACTTCTTCAAATGAACCAAATCGATAGTAATACAAAATCACTCAACCGGACAGCTAAGCGCAAAAATCAGGCACGTACTAACGTTAAAGTAGCAGAATAGGGTTTCTTGACTTTCATGGGTCCTGTAGAAGACCATCGGATTTTAAGAAGATATATTTGCCCCTCCCAAAGGATGAAGTCCCTAACAAGGGTTTCCATAAACAGTGTCTTCTGTCTGCGTTAAAGTTGTTGGAGAGGCCATATTTCAGAATCTACTCGCAATCGTAGTCTCATTGAGAAACGAACAGCAGAATTTAGGAGGAGCCGTGCAACGACTTTCTATGAATGTTTAGTAGGGTGGGTCTGAAATAAAAAATTGTGGAATACGAAATCGTGCAGACCAGTAGCGTATCGGGATCCTAAAGGAGTATAATTAATTTGGAATCGATGGATATGCGGCTCAGTTACCCCCGCTCGAAACGAATGTTAAGAAAATTGATTGTTTGCAGAGTTTTAAAAGTTTTGTTACTTTTATTTTTTTACATTCCTGGAGGACATAAAAGTCTTCCCAATTTTTTATGGATTTTAATAAAACATTTTCTGAGAGATAATTCCAATACTTACGTCCACCTTTCTGTCGAAGCAAAAAACCATCACTCTTGTTACCAGAAATCCAGTCATTGCTTTTTTAATATTTCCATTGGACTATGTACGGACTGGATAAAGCAGGTAAAGGCATATGGCAATTGTTTCTAATTTACTTCTAAAAAATATGCCCGCCCTGCGGGCACATTCTCATCGCACGCATTCTCATCGTAGTTGGGCTAAGCTTGGTCTGTGTATAGATCCCTTTACCGACATTACCGACCGTGTAGAAAATCAAATCTTAACGCTAACATCCATGAAGAAACGTTAGGCTTATGATTGACAGTATTTGTTTTTATGAATAAATTGAATGTTTTCATTGTTTAGTTGCTTTCAAGGGAATAGTGAAAAACTTAAGAATGTTAATTTACAAACGAGTAATCGATGTGGTAATCGAGGCGATTTTTTAAAACTTTTTGAGATTTTTTGTCAGTTAGTGTTTGAAATTTCATATTTTTGAAATTATTCAATATTTGAAGATTATATTGGTTTTTTAAAAATGTATGGATTTTTTCAATTGGTGTTTGAAATTTTTTTTATTTATTTTAATGATTGGGCAAAATAAATTCAAAAGACCGCAAGAAACGTATTCGCATCGTGGAAAAAGCATACAAGGAAGTAGCAAAAGGTAAGTCAAACATTAAAATTGAATTGAAAAACTGGAAAGTTGTCTAAACTAGGAACATCAAACATGTAGGAGCGTCAAACATCTCTTGAATAAAATTTTGAAAATAAATAAGGATACTTTGTCAGTGGGTGAAAAAAATATATCAACTACGAGCATTTTAAACAGTTTGATCTAGGACATCATTTTTCTTGTGACCTCCTGAGAACAAGAAAGAAACATAAGCTATACTTACTTTGCTTTTTACGGCGTTGTTTTCGTTTCTGCTTCCTTTCTAACTTTCGCTTCAGATGTCTTATCCATAGTATGTTGATTGAAAATTCGAAAAAATTTCCTACGATAAGCAAACTGATTTTCATCAAGATCTGAATTCAAATTTCCGTATGAATAGCACTGAGAATTTGAAAATAATTTTACATCAGTTATTTTGCAATTATCAAAATAACTGCCATTTGCAGTACCAACATTTTTCTTATTTTTCTGAAATCCTAATATAACAAATCTAGGTTTTTCTAATTGTGTAGAAGTTTTTACAGTCCAGATATGTTTAGATGTAATTGGCAGAATTGGATATTCATATAATTGCCAGAAACGAAAACTCATTTCAATTGGTGGATCTTTTTCAATATACCTCAGTAACTTGAATTTCCGTTGATCCGACAGTCTCACTCACGGCACTAATCACTCGACCTTATTAATTGCAATATGAAAAACTTCAACTGCAGTCGAATTAATTGCAATATTAAAAACTTCAACTGCAGTCGAATCGTTATGGTTTCACCTCGAAAATTCACCAAATATCCGTCTTGATCAACTATTCGCAGCTGTATATGAACTCTTTATTCATCTATTCATGAATCGGATTGAAAGTTAGAAATTCAACAAGACCCAGAGTGTAATTTTTATATGTCGACAGCTTAGTTGGGGGAAAATGAGTTTCTAGAATCAAAGAAGTTCCCGATAATGTTAGCGTCAATAAATCATCCATGATGACGGCTTGAACTCAATAGCCTGTGCATTCATATAGTTTACACATACTTTTAGATTTCAATTGATGACAAAAACTCAAGACATAAATGCCCACACACGAATGTGTCATAATTTTGATACCTCTCAGGATTATATTTTAACTACCAACGCCTAGATACTTAAGTAGATCCGAAGGTGATCGAAGTTTACCGAAGCTATCAAAATAAATTATTTTATTGTTAATCTTTTTAAACGCAATCCAGTGGGTTCCTAAATTGTTTTTATCGTCAAGATTAGAAATTACACTTTCATATTCACGTGGTCCACCCCCTCGATGAGGTAGCGTCACCTGGAGTTTTTTTACTTGCACGTAAGTCCTGCTCCTTGAGTATATGGAGTATATAGAGTATATAGAGTATATAAAGTATATAAGATATGGCTAGGTGTCTTTACATTTCTTCTTCTAGCAGCATTTTTTTACAGCTGCGTGTGCGCCTCTGAGCGCAGATTTAATGATAGTTTGTGAAAAACAAGATAACATAAAGGCATACTTCGTAATGTGTAGACACAGAGGTGTTGACTGTTTCTGTTTATGTCAGACGTATGCGCGTGTCCCTAAGCATCTTATACGTGATAATGTTAATTTTTTGGGTTTGTTCAAACAAGATGAAATAAATTTAAAACATATGATCCTGATATAGTTGTATGATAGTAATCACGTTAACACTGATATGCATTTTATGAAATTTAAGGAACTATGCGCAGCCTGTTGGGTTAATAGGTATGGATTTATAGTAATAGATAAAGACGTTGGAGTTAATCATGGTAAGTATAGAAAAGGGTTTGATTGAACACCTGCATAAACAGAAAGATATTCTGCATGAAATTGCTGAAGCGAGTGAAGCAATTCGTAAAATGCATGAATTAATCAAATTGGGTGGAGAGACAATTGAACAAACGTTAAGTGATACATTTGAACCAATAGTGACCCCAATTCAGAAACTAGTTGATAGATTTGAAGCTGTTGAGCAAAATTACCTTGTTAAAATTGAAACTGAAAATGGGCCGGTAAATGAAAGCTTTAAAAAAATTCAAAACAATGAGATGTCTGTAGAACAAGATGGTCAGCACGAAATGTCATTCAAGACAGCTTCTGATGATGAAGATGAAGACGATAACGCAAAAAAATTTGATGCTACGGCTACTCCATTGAAGGCGTATGGCTTAAAATAATATGGTAAAGGCTTGGCCGCCATATTTAGTTTTAAAAGTTCTCCTTCCTGTGAGTCAGATAAAGCTAATTTATACTCTGGAGGTATAGTGTAGGAAAAGTAAATGGGTTCGAGGCTCAAAATTTAGTGGTACTATTCTTGTGAGTAAACTATTAGTTTTATCTTACTAGAGAAAGTTATTTTCATAAAAACATGATTTTTACAGTAATTAGGATGAACTCTCTTGACTATGGTAGTTATATAAAACTAAACAAGTTAGAAATTCTCTCTTTGAGAACCGCAAATAATTGCCCAGGTAGTCAACCATTTGAAAATTCTCACCGTTTAAACCTTCTAGAGTATCCTGGAATTCTGGATACAATGCAAGAAGCTGCTGCTGCCAAGAAGCTACAGTTGAAATATTTGGTTGAAATATTTTTATAAAAATTCAAAATTTAAATTCAGTGTTTTTTTAAGATAGAAATTTTGTGAAAGCACCTCGGAGTATGAGTCCATATTAGATTCGTTGAAGTGTCACCTTCGGGACAAGGCAAAGTTGGGCAGAGTTAGGCTTGTTAGGTGTTGGTATACTTTGCGTGCTCGCTTTAATTTTCTTTATTCTCTTTAATGATAACTTGCTACAAAGTTTTCATCCTCTATATCCTTCTCATCCTTTGAATCATTTAAAAGCTGGTAAAAAAGAGATTTTCTCTGTGAAAGCTTTCAGTCTTTCTTCATTCTTTGGATAATAGGTGTTCAAAATTCATCGAATTTTTAGTCAAAAATTTCAACTCTTGACTTTTGTCACTCCTTTTATTATTATCAGCTCATAGCTGAATTTAATAACTTTGAAAAGTTTCAATTTTAGCAAAATCTCATTTTTCATTTTTCTTACATTTACTGTGCTTTTCAGTATAGTTTTTATTCCTTGAAGGTCTGAATTTAAGTAGCAGAAACTGTCCATCATATTCAAAATTCCAAAATTCAATGAAAATTAGTGTTAAAATTGATGTCTGAGTATTTTCCTAGCTTAGTAGGTATTACTTTCAATTTCAGTTCACTTAGATTGCCTAAAAACCGAATTTGGTGACCTTGTGTTCACGTTCCAAGCAGTCACATTGTCAATTTGATTTTCAAGTTAGAACCGTTTGACCAAGTTGCGATTTTTACATCAGTGTGAAATATTCCTTAACGAAAAGCACTATTCTGGCACAATCCGCATAGGATTGCTAGTGACAAAGTACCCACAACAAATAATGAGTCAGGCCTGATTGAATATTTGAATTATATCACTCACTCGGGACGTGACAATATCAGGTCGTCTGCTTCACCGGAAACTGAGAATTTTGTTCACCGTGAAAATTAACTTTGCCTATCAAATTATAATTTCAAATTCCATTGTGAATGAAAGTTTTTAAAAATATCAAATTTCGAATTGAAGCGTTTAAAGTTGAACAGTTTCAATTTTAAGGCGTTTAATTTAACATTCATTTTTTATTTCATTCTCAAGAAGAGAAGAGTTTGAAATTCGAAGCAATGTTTTTTATACTGTAAAATTAAAGAGTTTTTATAGTAGTGAGAATTGCCTTATTTTCAAATTAAAGAATTGAACATTTAAAAATATTTTAAGGATGCTCAAGGCATACTCACTTGAAATTAACGAATCATTAAATTGACTTATAAAGCAGACAGAAAAAAGTTTTAGAAAAGAAACCTTAAAAGATTCTTTGCAATTATGTTCATTAGGTTCTTATTGAATATTATTTTGGACTGGAGAAGATTATTTTAGAAAATATTTTGGTAGTAATTGTACGTATAATACCTAAATAAAATCATTTCCATGAAAACGTTAGGAATAGAATTGTAAAGCATTTTGTCGAATCTGAGGCTATGCAAACTAAAACGAAGATAAGAAAACAATAGCAAATCAATAAATTTTGAAAAATAAAAAAATCTTATTTTCTCTCTAAAAAAACATTGAAAAATTGTTATTTGAATTACGTACCTGTGAATGATATTTCTGAAGGTTAGGTTCCTCCTCCCCCCCCCCCGCTACGGAACCACTTTTGCACGTTCAAATCTTCATTCCGATGATATCTGTCATTGATTCAGGATCACGGAAACCTTTTCCTTTGTTTATTTTCTTCGAAAAAAACCGTGAACTTGTGTATGTGTGTTGTCAAAATGGTTAATCTGATTTTCGTCATCTTGTTGGTCTGGTTGACTTTAAACTATTTGATGGGAAAATTCCAGAATCGTCCAGACTTGAGGCCGATTCTGGAAGGAATGATGCTTCCCAGACGAGCAACGATCCGGCATGTGTTTGAGGTGTATGGGAACAGGGCTATCAGATCACTTATCAGGCCCCACTTATAGTTGCCATATGTAAACTAAATGTTCAAATTTAAATGCAAGTATCAACGAAAATTTTAAATGCTCTAACTGTCACACAAAGTAACCAACACTAATACCAACGCACAATTTAGGAAAGATTCGAAATTTTTTAGGGATTTATGTTTTTGCTTTCTCATTAGGTGCCGAAAGCTGAATGGCACGGGCGATGTGCCTCAAACAGTGTCTCTGGGATACCGGGCGACCTCCTAGAGTATCAGCCTTACCCTTGCATGTGGGGCTCTGCAAGGGTGGACGAACCCTTTCCCTAGCTTCTCGTGGGAACAACTATGAAAGAACC
>JAUMHM010084148.1:0-12657 GCA_032362435.1 Melikaiella ostensackeni | reverse complement strand
AGCGCGATTCGAGCGTCTAGACACGAGTCCACTAATCGGCCTATAACTTCGGAACGATGTTAGTTGCGGACTTGCGGTCAAGTCTACCCTAAAGTACACATTCCAAAGTATTTTTTGAGCAAAAAAAATCGATTTTTTGAAATTTCCAGAGTGTACTACCCCCTTAAGGTGTGTGGGCTTGGGATTTGTAAAATTGAGGTTTGTGGGTTTAAAGTGTATGGGCTTCAGGTTCGTAGGCTTAAGGTTTGTAGGCTTATGGGTTTTGGGCTTGGGGGTTGTAGGCTCGAGGTTTGTGGTCTTAGGTATTTTGTGTTTTAGGTTGTGGGTTCAGAGTTTGCCGGTTTGGGATATCGTAGTTTTGACGATGAATTTGCCTTGATCGTGACCTCATGAGATGAAACGGACACGGAATTTCAATTTAGCGACCTCAAAAACCTATATGTACCTGGTATAGTCCGTTAACGACGGATTCTGCAGGTTTGAAATTGAAATGACCTTTATCGTGACATTATGGGATCAAACAAACTCCGGATTCGAATTCAGCAACCACTTAAGCCTAAAGGAACCCTGATTCAGTTGGTTAGCGATAAATTTTGTAGGTTTGACTTTGAACTAACCTTGATACTGACCTGATGGCGCTAAACGGAAGCAGATTCGAACTTAGCGACCACTCAAACCTAAAGGGATCCTGATTTACTTAATTAGCGATGAATTTTGTATATTTGACTTTGAACTGACCTTGATACTGACCTGATGGCGTCAAACGGACACCGGATTCGAATTCAGCGACCACTTTAACCTACAGGTACCCTGACTTAGTTGGTTAGCGATGAATTTTGTAGGTTTAGCCTTGAACTGCACTTGATACTGATCTGATGGCGTCAAACGGACACCGGATTCGCATTCAGCGACCACTCAAACCTAAAAGGATCCTGATTTACCTAATTAGCGATGAATTTTGTATATTTGACCTTGAACTGACCTTGATACTGACCTGATGGCGTCAAACGGACACCGGATTCGAATTCAGCGACCACTTAAGCCAACAGGTACCCTGACTTAGTTGGTTAGCGATGAATTTTGTATGTTTGACCTTGAACTGACCTGATGACGTCAAACGGACACTGGATTCGAATTCAGCGACCACTTAAGCCTACAGGTACCCTGACTTAGTTGGTTAGCGATGGATTTTGTAGATTTGACCTTGAACTGACCTTGATAATGACCCGATGGCGTCAAGCGGACACCGGATTCGAATTCAGCGACCACTTAAGCCTACAGGTACCCTGACTTAGTTGGTTAGCGATGAATTTTGTAGATTTTACCTTGAACTGACCTTGATACTGACCTAATGGCGTCAAGCGGACACCGGATTCGAATTCAGGGACCACTTCAACCTGAAGGTACCCTGATTTAGTTGGTGAGCGACGAATTTTAAAGGTTCGACCTTGAACTGACCTTGCTTCTGACCTGATGGCGTCAAACGAACACCGGGTTCGGATTCAGCGACCTCAAAAACAGAGGGTACATCTAGTCCCTCTTATGTTGCAGGTTTAGGTGGTTTGTGGCCCTGTGTAATAGATAAATAAAAGTCTTTCTTCATGCATTTTTTTTTTCATGGACATGTTCTTCTCATTAGGGTGTTCCTTATTTTACTTTTTTCGAAAATCGTTTGCTCCCATCGCGATTCTGGTGTGAACGCTCAAAAATAGATTTTCCTTCAAATTTCATCCAAAAAGGTTAATATTTACCCATCGCCCCCGGCGCTTGAAGTTTTTCATAAGATTAAGATGGAAGAGATTGTGAAAAAACGTTTAATTTACGTACCTTTTTTAGTTTTCATTCAAATCAATCCTTCTCGCAGGACGATAATCTTCATGTAACGCCTAAAAATACTTGAATTTAAGATGTTTGAAAATTTCAAAATTTCCAAAATGTCAAACCAAAGAAAGAGGGCCTAAAATTTGATTTTCTATAGTCATTAACCTAGAATGTTTAATCATTGTAAAAAAAATTAATAAATCATTGTAAATTGAATGGCGGATAGGATATTCGGAAATTTTGAAAAAATTAACTTCAAGTGTCTGGGACGGTGGGTAAATATTGAACGATTTGGATGGAATTTGGAGGACATTCTGTTTTTGGGCATTCGCACCAGAATCCAGTCTTTTGTGGAAATTTGTAGGAGTCATTTTCTTTTGATATCTCCAAAGTTTCATATTATGATTAGACACCAACATACTTCCCCCAGCGCTGTTTCAGATATTGAGACCTTTTCTGAAGGCTTATGATTAATTATTTGATTTAACTTTGCTTTAACGGCACGATGCCACTAATTGAATTCGTCTTTCTTACCTGAAAGTACTGCAATATATTATGAAAATTCGACTCAGTGCTACAAAAGGGTGTTGACTTACAATTTATATTGTTGTTAATAAATTATATCAACGAATAATCAATTATAACATTTCCGCACAGAAAGAAATTTTTTTCACTCAAATTACTTCAATACGTTATGTAAATTTTAACTATTTGTGAAAAATACAATAAGTTATTGAACGAATAAGTGAATATTTAAAATGCAGAACATTACGATGACGAAGGTGTGTGATCAACATTACATCTCTTGGAAATCCACAGGATATCTTTGGACCAGTGCCGGATGACGGATTTGAGGCATCTAGACCATCACTCTCTGGGGCCCCCCTTCCCCCTTTCCATATAATTTTCAAGAGCAACCGCTGGTATGATATTATTTTTCAATAAATAATAGATAAATTGAATTAGTTCACTTATATACATATATTTCATTTACAATAAATAAAATCATACATTGTAGTTTGCGGTAACTACATATATACTACTCTAATTGCGTTTTCTTGCCTTTACGTGTGCAAATATTTGTATAATTCCTCGTAATTGATCGAATTTACGAGGTTCGCGTTTGCTGAGAAGAAGGCTGATGCAGATAGGCGTTCGTCACTAATTGAGTTTCTTAAATAATTCTTCACCCGCTTTAATACCGAAAAAGAACGCCCTCCGGATGCATTGGTAGATGAAATGCATAGGAAAATATGAAGTGCAATCTTTATCGTAAATTTTAACTAGATCGTTAGCCTTTTCTCTCATTTCATTATCCGAGAGTGTTTCTAACTTATTTATAAAACGGAAGCGACCGTCAATCTCTGTGGAGGCATCACTTCGCCTCAATAACTCTACTCCAAGTCTGTCAATAATAATGAAAAATATGTTAACTTTCATGTCTTCTCTATGAGTAAACACAGTATCATTATTACTGCTCTGATCGAAAAATATTTTTTTAATTCTTAGTCTTTGATTTTGTTCCTGATATTCTGCGCACCGAGTCAATCTTTCTCCTTTCTCTTCATAAAAGTCAAATTTATCTCGTAGACTCGCGAGATACAGACCCAAAGAATCATAATAATGAATTACATCACACAATTCAGGGGTAGTACTTTGTGAAAATTTATTAGTCGCGTTAATTTGTTCTAAAACTTCATTCCAACATAGCGCGAGAATACCGTTGTTGAGTTCGCAAAATTGTAGGCATAAACCAATTATATTAATGAATAATCAATTATAACATTTCCGCACAGAAAGGATTTTTTTTCACTCAAATTACTTCAATACGTTATGTAAATTCTAACTGTTTGTGAAAAACACAATTAGTTATTAAACGAATAAGTAAATATTTAAAATGCAGAAGAACATTACGATGACGACCTTACATCTGTTTTTTTCCAATCAATCGTGTGCTATTTCTAACGCGGTTTCCGCGAAATAATGGTACGATTCTTTTAGTGCAAGACTAGCATCTGACCTAGATGACCACCAAGTCCCGGAAACGCGTTTTAGTAACAATCTAACTCCATTTTTCTCGAGTTTTTCTGTTCACCTGTTCCACCTGCAATTAGAAGCACTAAAAAATACATATATACATGTTGAACTAACATGAAAAAGCTTGCGGCATTTAAGCAGCAGTTAGTAGCTGAATTCCCTACAAGATTTAGCGAGTGATCTGCACAGGGGACGTAAACAACTAGCGGGTTGTGCTCCTAAATTCTTGCTTGTAGGCTCCCATATTTTCCTGACATGTTCAGGGCGTTGTCATATGACTGACCACGCCAATTCTGAATATCAAGATCTAAGGCACCAAGAATTTCGAGAATCGCACTTTCTAACTCATTAGCTGTATGATTCTTGGTTTGGAAGAACTTAATCAACCTTTCAACAGGTGTTCCACCGGCAAGAACATATCTTAAAATGAAAGTAATTTGATCAGTATGTGATATATCGCGGCTAGAGTCTATGCGGAGCGCATAGAATTTGTTAAGCTCTACTTCTGAGACTACATGATCTACAAGATGATCACAAATCAGTTCAATAAATTCATTACAAGTAGTTTCTGAAAGATACCAAACATTGCCTGTACCCTTATTACCAAAATTTTGAATATGTTCTTTCAAAAACGGATCATATTCCGCAATTAGCTCTATCAATCCTAAAAAATTTCCATTGTGTTCTAAATTAATTCTTTCATCACTTCCTCTGAAAGCTAAGCCACGTGTACCAAAGAATTTGATCACGCTGACTATCCGATGAAGAACACGTTCCCAATAAATACGCTCTTTCTCATATTGTTCTGTTAAACAGCTGTCTATTGTACCGTGTGCAGTGCACCTTAGTAGATATTTTTTTAACTTTCGCAATGCTCGTTGCTGTTTTCACGAGAAGCTAACGATTTCGATGTATTTTTCCAATCATTAAAGTCTGACGATAGAGCCTCGATCCAATTTTCCCGAATAACTTGCAAGAGACACATATTACTGATCCTAGTGATTTAGAATACAAGAGCCATTCCCGCTGTATTATGTCCCCATTCGAAAGTTTCTTAAAAAAACATAATTTTGTAGAATACCGCGAGAACGAAACATAAGTACGTTTCGAGCCAGACAAATCTAAGGTATCGACGTCCGTCACAGGCAGATTCCTCATAATGATGTCTGTTACTTCCGGCGTCAATGGTGGCCAATTTGAGAAATCCGAAAAATCGATTTTACAAAGCCCGTTAGTTTGAGATTTTGAACCCGCAGTAATTTCACCTGCGAAAAAATTCTGATTCATATTTGTTCGCAAGAACTTTTTTTGGAAAGAAATTCAATTACTTGATTGATTTTTTGTTCAAGATTTGGTTAAAAAAATTTTTCTAACTGAAAACTTAACCATTCCATTTTTGGTTGAAAATTTATTTTTTTGGTTGAAAATTCATGTATTTTGTTAGAAATATGTTCAAATTCACAAAAAAATAAATGCATTTTTACATTCTCATCGCAATGAGAAAGTATTGGGTTTTTGTGAAAAATAACTTTCACGGACTCCATCAAATGTCAACGTTTTGAGGCCCCCTGAGTCAGAAAAAATAGGCTTTACGTCGGTGTCTGTCTGTCGTCGTTGTCATTGTCTTTATACCCAATAACTATTGAAAGACAACTCGGATCGGATTGTGATTTGGCACACTTTTTGAGGACGTAAAAGGAAAGGACAAGTTTGTTAGGCAGCTATTTTGGATAGAAATTCAAAAAGTGAGAGCATTTTCGAAAATTTTTAGACTATTTTTTCCAAGTTTTCAAATTTCTATATACGCCTATATATAGTGCTGAAAAATTCGAACAATTTATTTCTATGATATTTTTTGATAAAATGAAAATTGTCAGACCTACAGCATTTTCAAAATTCAAAAAAACAAACGAAAATTAACATTTTCAGCCAAACAACGCATGATACGAAAAAAAGTCAAGAATGAAAAATGTTTCTTTTTGAATCTTCTACAAAATTATCATGACGGCTTTTTGAATTACCTTGAAAATTCGAAAATTCACATTTTGATTGCTTAAAAATTAATGAAATACTTTCAAATATCCCAAGAACCTTGCCCCCAATTATGAGCACGGCCCTGACCCCGCATTCATTTGCGGAAGTAGATTTTAGGATAAATAGACAAAACTCACCTAGTATTCGGGGTCTGTTGAAATCCTGGAATCCATATAACGAGAAAGACAGCGCGTTTTTCACGAGAAAATGAATATTTGGATAGTGAATATTAATTTTCTGAAACGTTGAAATCAACACCGAGCAGGCAAATCCCGAGAAAGAGATGGCGAGTGTCAAACACACTTGACTTCAGACATATATTACAGCACAACACCGACACTAAATAAGAAAAACGCTCTGTATAGCATCCTCCCTTGAACTAAACTCCACAATTATGTAACGAATTTCGCGATTCAAAGGGAAATAAAAAGTGAAAAACACTTTTCAAACTTTTAGGAACAACGCGACGGGATTTGACAGATGAAGAAGCAAGCGAATTCCAGCTCGCAGCGCGTTCACAAGTCGATAGCGACCACTTTTTGTGCTAAAACGATTAAATCGCAGACTACCCAGAGAATCGCGGTCGGTAATTCATCTTTTTTCTAAAAACTAATTTTCGGAATATATAAATAGAAACTCACAATTTTCGTTATAAACATGCATCCTGAAATTATTTTTTGAAGAAATACAGAGGTAAAATACTATTGATAAAGCTACTTACTAAGTTCACAAGTCATTCATAAATACATAAATTTTCTAAGTTTAGACAATTATTTATTGCTAACTTCACAAGTCGCGTTCCTATATGAATAAATAAATTTACCCACTTTGTGAAATTATTCATTTATAAATACACAAGTCCTTGTTCTTTATGAATAAATAAATTAATTCATTAACCAAATTTGCGAAATTATTTATTTCCAAATCCACAAGTCCATTTCTTATAGATAAATAAATTCCCTAAGTTATCAAATTATTTATTTCTAACTTCATAATTCAATTTCTTTCATAAATAAATAAATTTACCAACCTTGTGAAATTATTAATTTATAAATGCATAAGTCTTTGTTCTTTATGAATAAAAAAAAATTACCAACCGTGTGAAATGATTTATTTGTGGAGTTCTACGTCTCTGTCCTTTATGAATAAATAACTGAATTTATAAATAGTAAAATTTTTAAATTATAAATAATAGACGAACTGGCAAGTATGCAATTATTCACAAATATTATATAAACAAATGTTTTTTTCAAATAATGACAGTTATTTACTTATTTTTCTTAGTTTTCAAATTTTTTAATTTTTTAATGACCCCTGTCGGTAACGCAGTACACTTTGTTATTGTTGGTAAATTTATTTATTTATGAATGAAAGTGAATTTTTGAAGTTACCAATAAATAATTTGACAACTCAGGAAATTATTTGTTGATAAGAAATGGACTTGTGAGTTTGAAAATAAATAATTTCGCAAAGTTGGTCAGTTTATTTATTTATAAAAGAAACAGGCTTATCAATTTAGGAAAAAATAATTTCGCGAAGTTTGTGAATTTGTTTATTTATAAAGGAAATAGACTTGTGAATTTGTTAATAAATAATTTCGTAAAGTTGGTAAGTTTGTTTATTTATAGAAGAAATAGGCTTGTGAATTTGCGAATAAATAATTTTTTAAAGTTGGTAAATTTATTTAATTATTTATCTATTCATAAAGGGCAGAGACTTGTGAATTTGAAAATAAATAATTTCACCAAGTTGGTAAGTTTCAAAGTTTGTTCATTTATAAAAGAAATAGGCTCGTGAATTTGGGAATAAATAATTCCGTGAAGTTGGTAAATTTATTCTATCATTTATTTATTCATAAAGGACAGAGGCTTGTGAATTTGAAAAAAAATAATTTTGCCAAGTTGGTAAGTTTATTAATTTTCAAAAGAAATAGGCTTGTGAATTCGCGAAAAAATAATTTTTCACAGTTGGTAGATTTATTTATTCATTTATTTATAAAGGACAGGGACTTGTGAATTTAAAAATAATGCATTTCGCAAAGTTGGTAAATTTATTTATTTAGTTATTTATTCATAAAGGACAGAGACGTAGAAGTTAACGAATAAATAATTTCACACGGCTGGCAAATTTATTTATTTATTCATAAAGAACAAAGAGATGTGTATTCATAAATAAATAATTTCACAAGGTTGGTAAATTCATTTATTGATATAGGAAAGCGACTTGTGAACTTGGTAAATAGCTTTATAAATAGAAATTCACCTTTGTATTTCTTCAAAAAATAATTTCAAGATGCATGTTCATAACGAAAATTGTTAGTTTCTATTCATATATTACGAAAATTAGTTTTTAGGAAAAAGATGAATGACCGACCGCGAATCTCTGGGTAGTCTGCGATTTAATCGTTTTGCTACAAAAAGTAGTCGCTATCGACTTGTGAACGCGCTGCGAGCTGGAATTCGCTTGCTTCTTCATCTGCCAAATCCCGTCGTGTAGTTCCCAAAAATTTGAAAAGTGTTTTTCACTTTTTATTTCCCTTTGAATCGCGAAATTTGTTTCATAATTGTGAAGTTTAGTTCGAGGGAGGATGCTCAACAGAGCGCTATTTTTTATTTATTGTCGGCGTTGTGCTGTAATATACGAGTATGTCTGAAGTCAAGTGTGTCTGACTCTCGCCATCTCTTTCTCGGGATTCATCTGCTCGGTGTTGATTTCAATGTTTCAGAAAATGAATATTTTCTATCAAATTATTCATTTTCTCGTGAAAATGCGCTGTATTTCTCGTTATATGGATTCCAGGATTTCATCAGACCCCGAATACTGAGTGAATTTTGTCTATTCATCCTACTATCTACTACCGCAAATAAATGTGAGGTCAGGGTCATGCTTATAATTGGGGGCAACCAAAAAAGTTTCTAAGTCCACTTTATTCAACGTCCTTAAAGAGAGGACATTAGAAAAACAGTAATTGAGTGTTCGTCTAATTAAACAACAATATTCTAGCATATCAACAATGGAATAATAGAAATACAATTCAATTGGTGAAACTTTTCTTGTAGATTGTTTTCGATATAAAATTTCATGGCTAACCTCGATAAGTTCAACCAAAAAGTGCTTGCACATCCAGTTTCACTTTTGTACGTGATTTGGGGATGCTCGCGGATATTTTTAGGCTATGAAAAAAAAATCGTACTACGCGAATGGGGGGAAAACGATCTTTTCATGTTTAGCGATTAAAAATCTCATTTTTCTCGGAAACGACGCAAGATATGAATAGCACAGTTGATTGTCCATAAATGACGTCACGCTAATGTAACTAATTGTGAGCCTAGGGCTTATACTCGTCGTTTCAATAAAGCTGAAAATGTTGCAAACCGCGTTCTCTTATTAAACCTCCCTGCTTGCCACGTTTTAACATACTCATATCCATTTTTTTAATAATGCATTCCTTCCTGAATAAATTGATGTATTTTCACTTAGCATTTAGTAGCTACCCACTATCGGATTAATAAATGTTTCTACTAATCGAATTAGTGATATTTTACGAATCTTGCGTAGCTCACTTGTCTCTTATTGAATTAGTAGAGTTTCACTGCATACTTCTTTGTAAATCTCTTTATCTTTAATCATTCAATGCGGAACATTCCAAAATTTAGAATGCAGATACTTTTCCAGAAATATTTTTTCACGTGCACTAAATTTGAAATTTTTCAGTTTTGAATGTCCTCAATTTTAAATTACGAAATTTATAATCGAAAACAGATACATCAAAAATAGCACAGGACAATCCTGGAAATTATGGTTATTTTGGGAACAATTAATAAATGCTTCGACTCGGCACATTTAAAAAATATAGTATGTTTGCGAAAAATCTTTTTTTACGTAATTTTGAGATTTCCAATGATGCCAACTTTCTTCACGTATTTAGAAATCTCAACCGTCTCCTTGAATGTGCACAGCCTTTTATTTGCTGATACTTGGGAGATAACATATTCCATGAGATCTTGTGTATCTTAAGAAATCAAAAAACAAAATGGAAAGAGTCGGTCAAAGTCGACTTAAATAGCATTTAGTTCAATAAACTTGAACATTTAATTTTCACAAACGCCTATTTCTTGTTCCGTAAAAATTTTGAACTTAATAAATTTTTAGTCGATTTTTTCAATTTTTTTCACATTTCTTAAAATAGACCAAATAAGCATCTAGTTAGGGATCAGCTTCGTAGATTCCTGGAAGGTGTACGATTTTGAACCATGAACTGCTATTCATATTTTGCGCCATTTTCGGCAAAAATGAGATTTTTAATCGGTGAAAATGATAAAATCATTTCTTCTCAATAACGCGTAGCAGGATTTTTTTCTTCCTTGGCTCAAAGTAACCGAAGAGCATCCCCGAAATACTTAAAAAAAAGAAACTTAATATGCAAGCACTTTTGGGCTGAACTTAAACGAGGCTAGCCATGATAACGGACGTGGAATGAATGACCCAGCCGGTGTCAGATGTGCTCTTATTTACACTAAATACTTCTTTGTAAATCTCTCAATTTTTAATCGCTCAACCCGGAAAATTCAAAAATTTTAAATGTAGATACTTATCCAGAATTATTTTTTCACGTGCATTGAATTTGGAAATTCTCAGTTTTGAGTGTTTATTTCTTTAAATTGTGGAATTTTGAGCAAGCTTCTGATTCAATATTGTACAATCTTACCAAAGCAATAATTCTGAAAAAGTCAAAAAAACAAAATCCAAGAAACAAAATTTTGATGATCGAAAACAGAACTACAAAAAAGAATAACACTGTTTAAATAATTGCAAAATATCTCAAACAATGAACATTAATCTTTGCACTCGTTAATTGTGTCGTTAGTTCCAGAAGATAATAACTTTCCACGATTAACAGCTAAAAAAGTTGTTTAAACAAATGAAAATTGTTCGAATAATCGCCAAGTAACTAAGAAAAAATATCACTCTCAGCATTCTTTAATCGTGTCCTTAAGTACAGAAAAAAAAAATTTTCGACGATTTATGGTGAAAAAAAACTGTTTAAACAAATAAAAATTGTCTAAATGATTGCCGAATCTCCTTCAAAATATATATGCCCTCAACATTTGTTAATTGTATCAGAATTCGAGAAAATAATACCTTTTAACGATTTACAGGAGAAAACAATTATTTACGCACAAAATAATTGTTTAAACAATTTAGAAAAAGTTGAGAAATACTTGGAAACTTGTCACTTATTGAAAAAAAAAGTAAGAGAAAATAATAAAAGATACCGTATTCACCATGCATTTTACATAAAGCTGCTGCTTTGCATTCTTGGCGTTTGTTCCGGGCACAATTCAAGGGCGTTGAGAGGGTCAAAATTGAAAGTTATTGGTTGGAAATTATTCAATAAACGTTTCTTAGAGAGGGACTAGACATCGATTTCCAAAAAGTTAATAACAAGTAATTCTTTTATCCATTTTTTGGGAAAATGACGTGCTGCAGTGAATCAAGTTCAAATTAAGACCAAAAAATTGTGCCATTTAAATGAATTAGAGTATAAATCCAATTATTCCTTCAATCAGAGTCTAAACGGAAGATAATGTTCGATCAACACAAATATATTGCTGCTCCAGGATTTTCTGTTTTATTTCGGAGAAATATATATGTTATTGGACAAACTATGTCATATAGAAATGTATGTACAGATAGGCTCACAGTTATAGCTCCAAACAGAACAGATTTCTCTTGATATAACGTTTTCTCTATCAAGTCTCCAATTCAACAATGTGTGAATTATTCTTTTTATAACTTAGCAATTTAGTAAAAAAGGAAAAAATCCAATTTAAAATGAAATTAATCAAATTTGCATTTATCTGCAATGCAAAAATTTTTTGCCAGATACAATTATCTGAACTTGTGCATTAAATGCTGAGTGATTAATTTTTAAGTAGCTCACAATTAATCAATCAAACGAACTTTCCTAAGTGAAGTTCGATCGTAATTATACGAAGGCCTCGTTCGAGATGATAATTCAAATGTAGTAACACTTCACTCCCCAATATGTCGTCACGAGTTTAGAGTGAAAATTGAAAATAACCCCTTTACCGCTGCTCAATTCGGCCATCTTCATTCAGTTAAGATTCTCTTTGTTGATGGAAAAATTGTCTTGGGTCGGGTTCGAAGAGAACGCTAAGGGAGGGTAGTTATCATCTCGATCGAGGCCTTCGTATAATTACGATCGAACTTCACTTAGGGAAGTTCGTTTGATCGATTAATTATACTTGGCCTCGTTCTCGATGATAATTCAAATGTAGATGTTTAGAGTAAACAATTTTTCCCTCAAGGAAGTAACCTTGATTATCGATTTTTATTTTTACTTTGTCTAACAAAAAATTCCAAACTGTTACTTATTAGAATGAAATAAGACACATATCCTTACTTATTTCAAAAGAAACACACATTATGTTGAATTGATAAGCAATATAATATATCCCATAATAGTGAACAAAAAATAGAGAACCATAAGACATTCTATAGCAATTTCTTTTGTTGTCTTCCTATTTCCTAAAACTTTGGACGCAACGGTGTCCTTTGAGGTAACTATCGGCCTGTTATAAAAAATATCGAATGTTTTTGATTTCGCAGCCAACCGGCTGCAGCTTTCAATATGTTAATATTTAGCCCCTCTTTGGAAGGAGTGGAGGCTGCCGCATGCCTCGTGCTGTGACCTGAGAAATTTTCTATTCCACTTTTCTTCAAAACTGATTTTAGCCATCT
>JAUMHM010084147.1:0-12657 GCA_032362435.1 Melikaiella ostensackeni | reverse complement strand
CTTCTAAATATCCAGTGTCTTTATGACCGAATTATCTTGAGTACAGCTCACATCGTGGCAAATGGAAGAGATCCTCTCTTGATAACGGTCAGGAATCACGAGATGATTGGCAAAGAAGCGTTCCTCTACAAAGCCGCGGAGCAGGTGGCCGAGACCCTTGGTCTGGATCTTAACATCAGAAGTGAGAAAAGTGTATTACTCCATCTAGTTGCCTTACTTCTAAAAGCCCGAGTAAAGAAGGCAGAGGTGAACAACTTCCTCGAACAGCTCCACGACAAGAAAATGCACGGAAACTTTCACAGAAATATAAAAGATCGGTACTTGTCGCCGGAGTTTTATTTTCGCGTGTCAGGGCGGTGTCATTTCCACCTTGGCATGCCGCAGCCGCATCTTACGTGAAGATGTTCCCAGCGACAGGCGCGGAGCGTGTCATGCACATTCTGAGCACCTACGGTACATACTATCCAACTGCCTCATTCACGCGGGAACGACGTATCTTCACAGGCATAATGCGGCCCTGAGAGTGCTTTTTTACCATCTTTGTCGCTCTTATGGTGTTTACCGCGACCTGCCCTGCCGAACGCTCCCAGAGAGATAGAGTCAATTGTCGAGAACGAGTTGCGCAAAATTTACTGGAATTTCGACTTCAGGCTGAAGGTTGTACACTCGAGACCTGGCATCGTATTCCTTGAAAAAGAGAAACAAACGATATTCGTTATCGAATTCTCGGCTCCGGCCGACGACAACATCACAGTCAAGGAGAAGGAAAAGGGGGAGAGGTATCGAGACCTCATACGGGAGCTGCGAGGACTGTACAAAGAATATTCGGCTAAAATGATTGTCCTTGTCATCGGTGCTCTCGGAGGTGCGAAACCATTAGTGGCTCCTGACCTCGAAGCCATAACCGCGTGCCAGAAAAATTCCAAGGCACTTGCGAGACGGATGCAATGAGCTGTCATTCTTCAGTTGCTTCGTGTCCTTAAGATTTACGAGGGTTTTGCCGGCCCTTCATCGTGATTCCACCGTACCATGTGGTCACCCATCTCACGTGAGGCGTGGCAATGAGTGCGATTTACCGCTGTTCTACTGGGAGCCAGTGTTATTTTCATGGATGGCAGTCGCTCCCAGTAGGACCCTGTGGTGGTTGTTTGACCAATTTCTTTAAATATATTGTAACCAGCGGGTTACATCTGAAGAGCCTACAGCTAGGTAAAACGTCAAGCTCTTGAGCAATTATATCAAAAGTGTTACCCGCTTCAGGAGGAGATACCGAAGCGCAGACTCCACAGCCTCCCACTATAGCAGGCTCGCGTATAGTGGAAGTCTGAAGTGCAACGCGCTCCATAAAATTGCTCGCACGGCCCGAAAACGGCCATTTGGAATCTTGGGGAGTAAGTGCAAAGGTCGTTGGAGAGTACCTAGGAAGAAGACGGAAGATCTATCTCCCTCTCTTGCCCGTTACCTCTCTCCAAAGATGGGACTTATTAAATTTTCAGGCTTGAAGGACCTTAATCTCTAATACTTCTTCAAAAACGAAAGATGCTTTAAGAGCGGGCGCAAGTCTACTTCCCAACCGGGTTTATGAAAGGTAAATCTTTCCTAGAGACCTCGAACCGATACTTCTGAGATTTTTACTTTCCCTGGGATTCTTCGCGAGACCTTAAGGGTCATTCAACATTTTTTACTTTTCTGAGTTGTGGCGATTGCATCTTTAAAATAGATATTTCCTTCTACTAATTACCCCAGTCTAGTAGACGAGCAGAGTAAGGTCTTCCTTTGTACCCTGGTCCACGAAACTAGACTCGAACAATTTCACAACCTGTCAATCAAGCTTAGCTTCTTATAGGCAGACAGGAGTCTGCTCTCCAATCTGGCTAAGAAAGCAGTTAACATTGAGAGGCAGCTCTAGAAAATATCAATCTCTTTAAAAGGGACTTTGTAGCGCTACCTAAATCTTCCTGCGGGAAGAGGAAAATTTATACGAAAGAATTTCAGTACGGAAGGATCTTTATCCTCGTCCAGCGGACTATCCTTGTTCCTCCAAAGAAAGGTATACGTGTACCTGCAGTGCAAGAGCGCCTCGACACATGTCCCTTTTTCTTGAATACTATACTTACAAAAGGTCCATGTGACCAGATTTGCCTACCTGTTTAGGGCTATACTATAAAACGAGCGGATTATTATTATTGAGCCAATTAACTATAGAGCTATAATTGTATTTCCATTATATTCGGTATGAATGAAGATTAATCATAATAGGGTTTACCCACAGTTCTTACTGTGGAGGTAATAAATTTAGAGTTAAAGGGACATCTTTGCTTCGCAAATGCCTTCTGTGGTAATTCTATATCAATAAAATAAAGGCAGCAGCCTATAGTTAAAGTCTAGTATTTCAACCCAGCAGGTTAAAGTTTGCACAGGACACTTCGTTGTAAGAATGTCAAATTAGAGTCAAAATTTGGAACCTTTTTTGAACCTGTAGTTGCTTATTAGAATCTGTTTTGATGCTATTAGAACCTATAGCCCCTACTTTAAACTTTTAACTCCTAGAGAATGAAACATTAGACCCTCTTTTGACTCCATTTCAATCTACAAGCCCCACTTTGAGTCTTGGAAAGCTTCAGTCTTCCAACTGAAGAACCTACTTTGACGCTATAAAACCTCTCTGATCCTTCTTTACATCTTCAGAGTCTAAATTTTCAAATTCAAGACCCTACTTTGACCGTGTTTAACCTCTCTTTCAATGCTGACCCTAGTTTGAATCTTTTGAGCCTACAGTCTTCGAATTAAAGACTCTACTTTGACGGCTCATAACCTCTTTTCTGTAATATGAACAAAAAATCATAAGTAACTAACAAATGTTTGTTACTTTGGCTGAGTTAACTCATTGGACATCGTAATGACTGTAGTTATACTCAAAGAACATGAATATTTAGTTCAAAATTGAACCTCGTTGTCATAAATTAATTATACATAAGGTTGATTTTAGACAATGAGATTTTCCAATAGAACAAAATTTCCAAACCGCCTGAAATATATTTTTTTAACTAATGGTAACCCGAAAGAGCATGAAATTATAAAACTGAGAGATCAAGGAATATGTTTGTGATGGAGATGAATTTTATACGTTTCTAAAGGACGCGTGACAAGACATATGATACTATAAAGAAACAAAAAAATTGAAAAATCTTTTGAAAATATATCCAGAACAGATGAAAACATTTTAAAATATGGAAAAAATGACTATTTTCCCGATTCATTTGATTTTGTCTTCAGCTTGTCAAAATATACTCTTATTTGATAGTATGATAAACTAATATACAGCTTTTTGGAGATTTTATAAAAAATATTCAGAAAAATAGTCATCAACGTTGATAAATCGATTTTTAAATATACTTTAATCTCCACAAATGTGAATTTGACAATTTTAGCTCGAATTATGAAGAGTTTGAATAATTATTTTCCAATTTTATCCTAAAATAGCAATGCAGCGTGACCAGACAAAAAACTTGTGGAACAGACATTGAAGGGATTTTATAAATCCTTAACTCCAAAATATTGAACTGTACTCTTCATTTTTACCTTTCCCAAATCAATATAAGTTATATCTGTAAATGTTAAATATTAAAAAAATAGTGTTAATATCATTCAGCTATTTTTTTATTGTAAATTTGTTGTTTGGAACAGGTACGTGATAAGACGTTTTGCGTACTTCTTTATTTATAATTTCTAAAAAAAATTGTTTGACATTTTGAAGCATTACTAAATTGTGCTTTGACATAAGAACTTTAATTAGATATTTTTAGAAAAAATATGCTATTCAAAGGAAAAGTGGAAAATGACTGGGACTTAAGTCGTCAACTTCGTGCCAATTACCCATGAATACTTTTTTGCATTGCTCAAGAATAAAAAAATATTTTCTCTTAACTGAAAATGCTGATCATTTGTGTGAGAATAATATTCATCATGAAAAACAACTGAATATTGTCAATTACTGCGTTGTTATGAGAACATTGTCATAAATAATGCATGAAATTTCGCATTTTTTAAACTTATGCAAGTATTCATTTTTTCAACTATATCATGCGACAGTCACGTGAATATTTATATTTGGCTAGGGAAATGTGCCAGAAACTCTTAACTATTATTGTGTAGTAACAAATATTAGACAAAATCTGAAAATAAGGCGTTTCATCTCGGTGAATAGTAATAATCCAGCCAGAAACGGTGTCGGAAACTACCAATTTTTATTCTTAATAATTTATAACAAATATTATGAAAAAATTGAAAAATAATGTTGCCTGTTAGAGTATTACAGTTCATCTGTCAGGACTAAAGTTACGGAATTTTCCGTAGCTTCAGCCATAGCGCTATTTCAATTTATTTCTTGAGCACTGCAAAAATGTATTTCTATATATTTGTACATCATTTAATTATAATAATTATGTTGAACCTCAAACTAAATGATTGTGTTTTTTTGAGTGCGATTGCATTCATTATGATACCCAAAGGGCTCATTTAATTCTTTGCTCAATAAAACGATAAAAAATAATATTGTTGAAATCGCCACATTTGACGGTATGGGGTCAACTTTCACGTAGAATCTTTGCACGTGCCCAAGTGCACGTCGATGGGCAGATGGGCAACTGTGCACGTCAATGACCAGACGTCAAACTGTGCCCGTGCCCATCTAAGCACGCTCAAATTAAACGTGCACAATTGGCCAAGTACGAATTGTGCACGTCCGCAGTTGTGAAAGTGCCATCTGTGCACGTCTGAATTTCAACGTGCACAGATGGGCGCCTGAGGACTTGGACAACTGTGAACGTTAATGATCATAAGTAGGGCATAAATAAGGGTGGTCTAAATTTATACGTGTCAAATTTGTTTTTGAGTAGATGCCCATGATCCCTCCAAATTCTCGATAATCGGTGATTCCAAAAATCTACCTCACAGCAGCAGAATATTGCGCTATATGTTCCATATTCATGATGCCCCATTTATATCCAGAGTTATTCCAGGTATATCTAAAGTAATCGATGTCTCTAAAGAAAATGAATTTTTGATCATCTTAGTGACCTTAGGGATGAAATCCAAACATCGTCAGGAAACTAACCTTGTAGTAAGACCGATCTGAATTTACTTTGATGGGTGTTATTTATATTTGACCAACCCCTACTAAGATTTATCGAAAAATTTCGACACTAACAAAAGTTGTTGTCGCCACTGATTTTTCACTAAGCTCAGGAAACCGAAGAAGGATGTTCTAACATCCCTGGATAAGCAGCTCGACTGTGGTAGCTATATGAATTTAATTGAGGGGTGTTGGACATATCATCTCATCCCCAAGTAAAAATAATCCAAAATTTTCCACACTAACGAAAGTTGTTGTCTCCATTGATTTTTTACTCAGCTCAATAAACCAAGGAATGATTTCCTAACATGCCTCGAAAATCACTCTGAAGTGACACCGATCAGAATCTTTTAGTGGCGCTAGAAATTTTTGTTTATTTCATACTAAGAAAGATCGAAAAATTTTCTCAGTAATTTAATTTGTTGGCTCCACTAATTTTTCAATCTCATGAACCACATGGGAAATGATGTTGTAAAATCCATAGAAAACCACATTTGCCGTGACACCGATCTGAATCTACGTTGAGGGGTGTCAGAAATATTCGTTCATCCTCCACGAAGAAAGATAAAAAATTTCTGCATTAACAAAAGTTGTTGGCCTTACTGATTTTGTAATCAACTCATTGACGGCAGGGATAATTATCTTACATTATTTTTATGAAACCACTCTCGTAGAAACAACGATCTGAAATTAGCCTAAGGGGTGTAAGGACCTTTTTCTTCTCTCGTATTCAGAAAGAACGAAAAACATCTGCATTAAACAAAGTGTTTGGCCCTACTGATTTATCGATTAACTGAGTGACTCAGGGGATGATGCTCTAAGATTTTTAAGAAACTACTCTTGTAGTGACACCAATCTGAAGTTACTTTAGGTAATATTAGACATTTCTGTTTATCCTCTACTTAGAAAGATCGAAAGTTTCCGCAGTAATAAAAGTTTTTAGCCCCACTGATGACGGTTTCTTAAATATGTTAAAACATCATTCCTTGGCTCATTAAGTTGATAAAACAATCAGTGCAGGCAATAACTTTAATCAATGTGGAAATTTTTCGATTTTTCTTAGTAGAGGATTTAAAAAAATATACAACAGCTCCCAAAATAAATGCAGAACGATTTCGCTGTGACGGTGGTTTCCTAAAGTTGTTAGAACATCATCTCTTGTGGCATTCAGATAAGCGAAAAGTCACTGGGACCAACCACTTTGGTTAATGCATAACATTTTCGACCTTTTTTATAAGGGGATGAACAAATATTTTTATCATCATATAGATTGAATTCAGATTAATGTTACTGCGAGGGTGGCTTTTTGAGGATACTAGAACATTATTGTTATTGAATAAATAACTTAGAATAGTATTGTGAAAATGTCAAGAATTATGAACATCGTATTTAGAAAAATAAATTTATAATTCTATTGAGTCTCATATTCAAAACTTATATTACTCTTATTAATTATTATTAATAATATATGTTAATAATTATTAATATTTATTATTACCTTATACATAGAATTATAATTATAATAATATTATATTATTATTAACTTTTATTTTTGTACCTTTTTTATTTCATATTTTATTAATAATTTATTAATGTATCACATTATTATGATTATTATTATATAATTATATTTGATTTGATATATTAATTTTATATTAATTAATTAAAGTTTGCATCCTAAAACAAACTTAAAATTGATAAAGAATAGCTGTACATTGTTCAACGTGGCAAGTTACCTGTATTACGGGAACAATGTGACGTACGTTCTGATAAGCCATTCAATTTTGCGCCATATTGGACGTGACTGAATTTTTATTAAAATTATGAAAAATTGTTTAAATTTTGAAATAATTTTTGTATCAGCGAGTATACAATGAACGAACTGAGAAACTCGAATAAATTTACAGAATACATGATATGTACGGCGTTTTGAAAATTTCCATACACTGCCGCGCCTCGACAAAAACAGTATTTTTTGAAAAATCTATATTCGAACTGAAATTAGGTTACGGAGTTTCTTAACCTGTAGGGCAGCAAACTTGAATAAACTTAAACCTTGCGTTCATCGTCACTTTTTCATTTCCATATGTTACATTATTTGAATCTGGCAACGTGGCGTTAAATGAACGTTTTGGTTCGAAACAATTTTCATATGCAAATTTTCAATTGTAAATTTTGTATTGTGTATTTCAAATTAAAAACGGGATTAAGAGTAATGCTACGCGTAAAAAGCATATCGATATTATCGTATATTGGGTCTGAGCTTACCTGTAAAATTGATTTTGGAAACCATGCAGACAAAGAATAGAATGACGAACTTCATTGTGTCCAGATACTAGTGAAAATAACGATAGAGAACTGAAAACCTGTTTTTTAAAGAAATTCGTGGAAGGTGACTGGCATTGTAGATTATTTACAATTGATTCGAGGGACAAAGATTGTTGATCTTAGGTCTTAGAATATTTCATATCTGATAAGCTTGTTACTCACAAAACATTCAGAATTATTCAAGTTTACAATCTGTTTATCACATGGAATAAATTTTAGAATGTTAGACGTATCTGGAAAATACGACCACTTTCCAAAAGTGCTTGAAATTTAATTCGTCAATTGAAATGAAAAAAATTCGTTTCATTTTGATTGAAAATTCAAGAACGTGCATAACCTTGGTGGATGAATGACTCTTTGGCTGTTAACCGAAGTTCTCAACTCTGCCGCGTGGCATAGATGTACTATTTTTACTTCGTGATTTGTAGGTTAGGGTGCGATTCTCGGGATTCTCGGCACGGCGCTCGGATTATTTGTAACATTTTTCTCATGGCTGAATTTTCAACTGAATGTGGTTAAAGATTCAATCACACTTAAATGACTATCAAGCTTATTATTTTCATTTGGTTATTCATCCAACTGATAGAACATACTTTTTACAAAGTACACTCATCTCCCGCCACTGTGCCAGTCTCGAGTCTGGTCGGCACCGTAACGGGGGCTATTAAAATCTAGTTTAAACTAGATTTAAAGCGATGAGTCAATAAACACTCAGGACTGCACTTATAGTCCCTGAACCCGACACACGTACAAAAAGTATATGCCTAGAGAGTCGCGATATAAACAACTTACTTCTGATACGTCGCTGAGTGTCCGAGCGAGGACCTTGAGTATTGGACGTCAAGGGACGCTTGGGGTGGACACAGAAGCATTCAACCGTGAACGACCAAAAAGCCGACACAAAAACGGACGGCACAGTTACGGGAGATGAGTGTAATAAGAATAATGAATTTATGTCACAAATTCAAAAAGTCTTTTGATTTAAGGCTGATGAAGCGGTCTACAAAAAATTTTGAAGTCTGTAGGGTCATTCAAATCACCACTAAGCTTTTATCTCTAAGAAACAAGGATTAAACATTGCACTTTGCAAAGTTTCCTGCATCACGGAAGGTGTTTCGCTGTGTCAAGAATTGAACCTAGTATATGACTTCAAAAAAAAAAAAAGACAACATCCGCTGAAAATCAAGAGTGGAAAAGTATGGAAACAAGGGGGAGCAGAAACGAAGGAGGCCGAATAATGATGTCATATTGAAGTGAAAAGCGAAACCAACACTTACTTCTATAAGAATTTTTTCGGGACAGGAGCGGCACTGCACTGCACTGGCGGCAAAAAGTACTCTTTTCTTTTCACCGCATTCCTTATTTTGTACATAAGAACCTTCTTCTTCTTACTCCGGTAAAAAGGTTTAGATTGAATATGGACTAAGAATTTTGATTCTCCCTAACACCTGATTTTTCCACCGCCGTCTCCTACACCACCAACGAGAACAGAGAAAAGCCAAGTGCAATCCATTTCAGGGTCGTTGAAGAAAAAAATAAGGTCACGATGAATGAATAAATAGAAATTACTTCAAATATAGAATATTTAAGCACAAATAAATTATAAAAACGTAATTTAATGAATCTAATGTTTTCGAAAACTTTTTCCTCAATAATTATGTCAGAAACAATACATAAAAATATACTTGTTAATGGAACTAGAGGGAATTGAGCAAATGAAAATTATGTTATACTCGTATTTACGGAATGGAAAACTACTCCAAGAGATATTGCTGCCGCTAGGCGAGCTGAAAGGAATTAAAATTCAGGAAAATGTAATACTCCCGTGAAAACTAGACCTCGGTGGAATGAAAATCAGGTTTTAAATAGCCGCAGTCCGCTCCTGTCCGAAACTGTGAATCTACTCTCACATGACAGCGGAAAAGGCCTGCGCACGGCGTATACACGCTTAGAATTGTTGCGTATGGCGGGGAGGCCAACTGTTGGTTGCGCTGGGTCGAATGTCCCTAGCCTGACAACACGTCCGCAATAGTTGCTTCATCGTCAAAACTTAAAATTGTCGTTGCACTCATGATGACACAAGAATTGTATATTTTCAGAATCACATGTTTTCTCTTCATTAGGAATAATTTTTCAATATTCGACAATGTCATTTGACGTTCTCACAAAAGAAAATCTTTGAAGTGTAATTGGCTTTTTTGTAAGAACAACATTTTAATCTTGATTATGTGAATGATACTAGAAAGATATTTGCTGAATTGATGTTTGTATCCTCAAACAAATAAACTTTTGTTGGACAAATAACAAAGAATTGTTTTTTACCGAAGAAATATTAATATCGAACAAATTTTCTGCAATATGTTAACAACAATTCGAGCTATTGATGCATAATAAGCTTCTAGAGTTAGATAAGTTCGAATGACTTAGTAAAATATCATCTTACTGTAAGGGATTATCAGGAATTAACAACTCTAATTGCTATTAAAGAGAATTGGATAAAATTTGTTCGATGTTAGTATTATTTCTGGACAAAAACTCTTTAACACCTTGAACATGAAACTAAGAACTGTTTCTTATTAAAAACTATTAATATCGAATGAATTTTCTGCATTTTGTAAATAAAAATTTGAGTTGTTAGTTCATAATAAGCTTCTGCAGTTAGATAAGAAGGTATACCTATATGTGCAACGTCAACTAGTTATAAGGGTGTATTATGAAATAACAACTGCATTTGTTATGAAAAAATTGGATGAAATTGGTTCCATATTGATATCTTCTAACAGAAAACAATTATAAAAAATAGGTTTAACGGGTTGAACATGAAACGAAGAATTTTTTTTGCTTTAAAACTTCAACATTGAAATTTTTTTTCCCATATTGTTGGTAGCAACTTCAGTTGTTGATGCATAATAATCTTTTACATTTCGATAACTGGGAATGATTATGTACAATATTATTTTTATTTTATTACTATTTAAGTAATGGCCCACCAATATTTTTATAAGAAAATCCTAATGATGCTAATACCATGAGAAATTCGTTTTACGTTCATACATATTTTTATTATGCACTACGAAAATTTGGAATTTTATTATTTAGTAGTATGAATTACAGTATGGAAGAATATACTACTTTAACCTTTTATTGACTTGCAACGAAGGACTCATATTCTCCATAAGTAATATTGAAACTTCACCCATTGATGTTATATGGTTTTTTAAATTGTTGTACAACTTAAGAGGCTCTTCGTCGGAGAGCGAAACGTTTAACATTTTAACAAATATATATGACCAGTAGACCGACAAAATTTGACATCAATTCATTTTAAACTCTAAAGGCTTGTTATTAATTAACAACTGCAAGCGTTATTACCAAACTAGATGAAATTTTTTCAATAATGATATCTTTGAATATAAAAAAATTATTCTTTGATGAAAAGTCTTTAGCTTTTACAAAAGACGAACAACTATTTCTCATTAAATATTCTAACATCGAACAAATTTTATCAATTTTATGAATGAAAATTGGAGTTGTTAATTCAAAATATGGTTATGCAGTTAAATAACTGCGAATGATCATATACTTACAATATCATCTAGCGGAAAAGGCTTATTATGAATTTGTAACACGAATTGTTGTTACAAATTCGGATGAAATTTGTTTCGTATTAACATTTTTCAGAAGAAACAAATTATTTTTTGCCGAAACAGCCTTTAACTAATTAGTGAAAGAACTAAGAATTTTTTCTGTATGACAAAACATTAATATTGATTTTTTTATCCAATTTGTTAGTAACAGTTGGAGTTGTAATTGTTTACATACAATTTGCGTAGCTCTGTAAATTATTCTGGGAAGAGGTACTTTTAGTTCATGTTTTATTCTTGCGGAACATCCGTCAAACATCTATTGCGAATTGTCTTGTACCAACCATCCTAACCTTCTGAACAGAGTGACGTTTCCTGAGCGACGCCGGTGTGTAAGTACGTCGAGAACTTTGGCGTACAGTTTCTCAAAAACAAAAACACTCCTCTTTGATTTTCAAGTATTTTATGGAAGAAAAACTCAGCTTTCTTTCTAGAATAAAAAAATTCATGAAAAAAAGTGCCTTTCTAGAAGAACAAGTCGATTTTATTTTTAACTTCGATAAATCAAGGTCAAATTTTGAAATTTTCAAAAATGCTTATGACCAATCGAAAGGTCGTGAAAAAATCTATTAAAAACACCCAGGCTAATTTTTTTTAAATTACTTATGAAAGTAGCAAATATTCGCGCAGCAGAGGGTATCCACTGAGAGCTTCGAAATCTCACCCCCTCCAACTCGGCTAATAATTGACGAAAAAGGAAAATATTTTTTGTTGGTATTACCATCCAGTAGGACATTCAGTGTACAACAACAAGAAAAAAGCGAGAGAAAATAAAGAGTCAACCAAACCAACCTCTCACTCTTTCTTTTCTCCGTCTTTTTCATGCTACTAGGGACCCATTATGTTTCGAAGCCAATTCAGACTCCATCATCAAGGATAACTTATAGGTAAGCAAAAGGTACAAATAATAAAAATATATCCTTCATCAGAAAAAGCATAACCTCCACCTTGATTCTGTTCTATTTTTAGTATCATTTGCGTTAGATTGTTCCCCGTGAGATGGGCTTTGCTAGCTTTGTGCACGATCAGCTCTCAAAAGTAAGATTCGATAAGTCGATAATATAAAATGGTGGCATTCAAGTAGGCGCGAATTTCAACAGAGTCCAAATTCATTCCTTAATCATAAAGAAAATAATGCAAAAGTTAAAACATTGCAATTACAGATAACTTTTCTCAAATCGAGTCAGTTAAAAATTAGATGAAATCCATTGTTAGTTTCTCTAAATACAGGAAAAATCGAGAAGTATCTGACTTTTTGCATCATGAGCTGATTCTCATATTTAAAAAAAAATATACCTTTTATGCAGAATAATGTGGCACTCTTATAGCAAATTAACTCTAAATATGTCAAGTATGCTACATTAATGGTACAAAATATGCAGGAATATTAAGGAATTCATATATTTATGCTAGTTGGTGATTACCAGAAAGCTTTCGATTCAACCTCCCATAGACTTATCATCTGTCTGTTGGGAAGCTTGAAGGTTCATCCACACATAGTGGGATGCATAGAGAGATTGATGCCCCTTTGGAAAACCAGATTTACTATCT
>JAUMHM010084146.1:0-12657 GCA_032362435.1 Melikaiella ostensackeni | reverse complement strand
TAATAACAATAACGGTAAGTCCCCTTCAAGTCCCAGTGAAACGTTGCTGGAACGTTCCAAGAGGGCGGACATTTCACACGGCCCAGCGACGTGCCTGGAACGTTCCGAACGTCCCAGCGGCTAGTTCCTGGAACGTTCCCAGAACGTTCCGTGCTATTAGGGGTGTTTCGAAAAAAACTAGCAGTCAAAGGTTTAGAGTACACCAAGCACATTGACTAGCTTGGTTGATAGGGTAATTTTTATGATTGTTGATGATAACCAACGGTCGGCTCGTGGCTGCATGTTAAATAAACTATACCGTGAAATGTTCGACACGTAAGAGTGGTTGTTCTGAACAATCTTTCTTGAAACATATTACATGAATTGATTCAAATAGTTTCACAGTTCTATTGTGACAAGTGTGAAACATATGTATGTATATTCTTTTATTTTCAATGATTTTAAGATTGTAACTTATCTTGAAAGTCTTTCTCATCACTGTATTTTAAATGATTTTACTTTAAAGAGTCTGTCTTAATATTTTCATACCATGAAACTTCTATAATCTGTATTATGAGGACGATAAAATTACAAGGTCTATGGAATAGCCTTACGTGCAATACGAATACTCAATCAGTGTACAACAATTTTAATGAATAAATTACCACAGGGTTCTAAGAATTATTTTTTAAACACATTAGCCTGAGAAACAACTATCTAACTATAATGATGATTGGTATAATTTTACTGATTGTAATGTTCGTCACGGAGGTTATTTGCATTGAAATAAACGAAAAAATTGATTCATCATGGGAAAATAAGTTCATGAGTTCTTCACCTTTTGGACACCACAAGCAGATATCGCATTTATTTTTACGCTATTCATCACCATTTAATGGTAATATACTATCAATAAAGTCACAATTAAAATACAAAACACATTTCAATATTTAAGGCTTTCATTCAATAATACCATTTCTAAATTCATTACATAAAATTGATATTCAAACCTGCAGTAGTTTCACAGAACTTCATAGTGTGCAGTAGAGTTCTACGGTACTTAGGCCTGTTCAACGATATTTAAGAATAAGTAGTAGACTATTTGTTAATTTAGATAGTAACGCCACCTTGGGTATCATATAAGCTTACTGCGTAGCATTAAGTATGGTATAAAAGTACTGCGCAGCCATATGTCATACATAACTCTACTGCGCAGCCATAGATGACACAGAAGTCACCTGTGCAGCTCTGATTCAGCCGTTTTTTTAGAAAAAGCTCTATCTACGTTTTGCCGTAAAGGTTACCTTTAGAGATAAACAGGCCTTACGGCAAAATATAGATAGGGCCTTTTTTCAAAAGTAAGGCAGAATTCTAATAGACATCTACATTCCTCCGATTTTATTCCATACAGAAAAAACTGGGGGTTCGCTGAAGTTGCAGCTTCAGGTATTATGATCACGCTGAACTTCGGCGCAAACCAAAACGTTAGCTGCTGAGTTCAAGATATCCTCGATTTTTTGAATTGTGGCAACGCTGTGGTGCGTTCCACCTCTTTCTGTCCGAGAGAGAAAGTTTCGATTAGATTCTCTAGGAAATATTCCTAGAGACCTAACCTAATTCATTGAAAGTCAGTGTCAGTGTATGTAAACAATGTAAACAAACAGTGTAAAAAGAAGTTGTCAACGAAATGCTCACACATCGAGTTACTAGAATTTACATCGTTGCCAACTGTGCGCATTTGACAGAACAATACTTTTGTTAATCAATTTTTCGTAATTACTGTGCAGTAAAATTTTGTGTTCAAAAAGGCTACTTACTAATTGATGCTTATTCTACAGGTGAAAAAAATTTCATGTAGATCCATAGAGCGGAAGCTGTGCAATTAAATAAAAACCACTCCTTAACATATACTCAATGTAAACTTTACGATTTTTTTTTAGAAAAAACTGTGCAGTAAAAAAAATTTCGTTTGAGCAAAAATTCTTCATTTTCTTTCTAGAATTCATATGATTTTTTTCATAAAAATTTATAGAAAAATCCGCACCTTGACCCTAATACTTTAAATAAAAGTTGGTATGTTTTGTAACTTGAACTCCAATAGAAACCTGTGGAAACCCAAAAGGGGTTCTTTG
Source organism: Melikaiella ostensackeni (assembly GCA_032362435.1). NCBI lineage: Eukaryota > Metazoa > Arthropoda > Insecta > Hymenoptera > Cynipidae > Melikaiella > Melikaiella ostensackeni. Next base: position 10,546 of record JAUMHM010084146.1, on the reverse strand, counting down.
GAGAAGACTTGAACAAAGATAAACACCTTTGTCCTTTGAAGGTCAAACTGAAGTCTCCTTTGGAACAAATTCATCGTTTTGGTTTCCTTTCCAGCAAAAGGGGTTCTTTTTTGTTGCATTCTCAACTATTCTCACACATTCCCATATATTTTCTTATGTTCCCATATATTCCAAGTATTCCTTGTATTCAAAGATATTCCCAAATATTCCGATATATTCTCAAGTATTCCGAAGTATTCTTCGAGAATACATATATATTCCTCGTAATGAGATTATTAAAATTCATTTCACCCCTACTAAATCGAAGCTTGCTTAAAAACTTCGATTTATTAAAAAATAAAATAAAAAACAAAAATACGTTAAATAAGATTATTTAAATTCAATTTACCGCTTTTTTCGAGAGTGCTTAAAATCTTCCATTCATTAAAAAATAAAATAAAAATAAAATAAAATTACTTAAGAAATGACGTTGAATGAAAATTAAATTTTATTACAACTAAAACGAGAGTGCTTAAAAACTTCAATTCAGTGAAGAAGTCAGACCAAATATTTATAGACACAAAGTCAAAATCAATGTTAATTCCCTCTCGTTATACTAAATTTTATTCGTTGCGCCTGAATCGAGAGTAAAATAAAAAATGAAATTAAGCCTTTTACGAATTTTATTTCATCAGTTTGTAGCCAAATGAATAAAATTTCGTCTATTACAGTTTATTAGACGAAAAAAAGAATAAATCTATTCAGGAATTCAGTTTCCAAGAATTTATTAACCGGTTTTCAAACATGTGAAGAGGATAAAAGAAGGAGAATTTTGAACACACGCGTAGCGAGGAGCGACTCTATTGCATTTACTACCTAGAACCGAGCTATGAACTGAGCCTTGCAGTCTTGCACCTTCTCTCGAAAGTATCTCAGTTTCGTATTACGTAAACTGTTAAACACTGAGACCTTCGTACGAAACTCTTCAGTTTTCTCCGTGATTTGTGACCGGACGGTTGTCTCTAGGAATAAAAAGTTCAATCCTTTTTTAAAAGGAATTTTTATTTCAAAGTGTCTTATATAATGTTATTTTTTTTTAATTATAAAAATTGAAAAATATGACACAATGGATTTTAGGTAAGTTAAATTCTAAAACATATAAGGCAGGGCTGGCTCGCATTGCCTCACCGACGAGTCCAGTGAGCCAGCCTAGGATGACACGTGTTAGGTTTCGTATTAATTAAAAACTTGATAATTATAAGAATAAGAAATTATTATTTAACTGAAGAAATAAATGTCGACGTTGCAGCACAAATGTTGTTTTCATATGTCACTTTTTCAATAAACCAGCATTTATATTTATAACAATCCTTATCAAAAATTATCCACTGTAATAATTCTAAAACGAAAAAAAATTCTATAAAATTTATACAATAATTATTATTGTATGTGAAAATTTAGAGTACATATCACTTCGAAAATAAAATCGTGAAAGTCATTGAAAATAAACACCGCGCGTACGACAATACAATAAGATTTACAATAATATTTATAATAATATTATTCTAATGCATTTTCGGAGAGGCGGCAATCCGTTTCTTACAAAAAATTAGTTTGTGTCAAAATTGATAGCCTAATAATACTGCCATATTAAGGAAAAACTTTCTTCATTGAGTACTTTGTTTACATTCTCTCTAATCTTATGATTTTTACAGATGTTTTCGATTTCAAATATATTTAATATGCTTTCAGTCTACTATGCGTTTGAATTTTTCTAAGTATACTGTTAATACAATTAAAATGTCATCCTGGTACTTATTATTAATATAATAAGGTGGCCAGAAGGATGTAGATAATTTGAGATATAGTATTTGAATTCAATTAAAATTAAATTTCATATTTCAATGTCAAAATATTTTATTATCTTATTATTGTCTCTTCGGGATAAATTCTGAATCATGATATTTAGGGCTAAGATTTTCTGTATAGTTTCCTAAAATATATTGGCATTTTTTGAACAGATGATTTTTATGAGGGTTTGGGACTGGTTATTCTCTTTCTCTCTCAAAAAAAAAAAAAAAATGGTAAAACGCTTTGTTTGTCCAAGTGCCTGTATACATGATTCAGTCGTGGAAATTTTTTCTTTCAGTTCACTCCGTGTTCCTCTCAATTTTCTTCTCGGTGAAGAAATTTTTATCATAATTTAAAAAAATTTTATGATAAAAAAGTGGATGTATGCCTCTATCTTTAAAAAGAAAAAAAAATTAACAAAATTTACAAACATTTTTTAAAAATAATTAAAATTTTTGTTTAACTAGTCGTATGATGAAGTGTTTGCCGAACATTGGATTACAAATTTTTTGGATTTTATACGCAGGAAGTTATATAAAAAATTATTTTATCTTTTCTTAATTTCATGTTTTTGTTAATATAATTTTCAATGTAATTGATAAAAATTTGGAGAAATGTGATTTTATGATAGACATTATTCACAGTCCCGTATAGGAGTATTAAATGAATTTTTTCAGTTAGTAAAAACTTATATTAGATGCATTACAGAAGGAATTATTCATAGAATGCAACTTTCATGGTTTTTCCAAAAAAGATATTTCGTATTAACAAGAAAACATATTTTGACTTCAACAAAAAAAGATAACAAAAGAACGTCAAATGAGAATATCAATAAATTTAATAAATCTATTTTAAAAAAAGCTGCCATGCACATATACACAATTAATATATGTTTTATTATTCATAACTGTAGTTATCCTATAAATTACCCCTAATGAGGAAGTTTAAATTGGCTTCGAAACATGTTGGTCCACAGTAGTATAAAAAGACGGAAAAAAAGAGTGTGAGGTTGGTTTTGGTTGACTCTTTCCCTTTCCTCCCTCTTTTTTCTCTTTCGTTTAAACATTCACTTTACATTTGTCTCTAATGAGCCGGAAAATCGGATAGTCTCGAAGTCTTAATTTTGATTTGTGAAATTTTTGGGTGTTCCTTTTTCAGTACACCAAAAATTTGCATAAGAAAGTAGATTTCATTTTGCTCTGTAAGAAATTACGTAAGTAACTTTGCGATTACGGTTTATTTTCTGACACCTCGCAATGGTAAATTCGACCTAAACGATAATGTCACTTACATAAGGTTTTCCTTAGTACGGCAGAGTGAGCTTTTGTTGATTGAGATTTGATAAAAATTATGATTGTTTAGAAAGATTTATAAAATCACGAAATGTCAAATAACTATTATTTGATAAATAATTTTGACCCAAAATAATTTTTTGCTAAGAAATGTATTTCTGCCTCTTCCAAAATGCATTGAAATTAATTCTGCTTCTATTCTTCCTCATGGGAAGGTAACCCAGGTGTTCCTAGAGAATTTTTGATGATCTTGAAATATCTTTTAATCTACCGAAAGGAGTGGTTTGATTGGTTCCGAATAGTTGCGTTCAAAAATATTGCCTTCTTCTTCAATCGGAGAAATTTTACCACCATGAGGGATGAAAAATGCTGCTTGCTCGAGCCAATAGAAAAATTTTATGAAAATAAACGACACCCGAAACGGGACTAAAATTTTTAGTCTTACTGTTAGTTCAACATATTTAATTTCAAAATCATCAAAATCGGCGAGAGACACTTGTAATACCTTCCTTTTAGATAACGTATCAGCTGCATCTACTCTTAGCAGAGTCTTCAATTATAGTATAATTAGATCAAGCTTAGGATATTGTCTGATTGTGATAACAACTCAAGTCACATATGTTACCTGATAAGAAGGTTTTACAAAAATTCCGGCAAACATCTTAAACAACTTGTAATTATCATGGGTAACAACGCTTTCTAACATGAAATAATGTTCATGAAAGGGAGATATTAGACGTTGAACTAGACATGTTTTATCGCCGATTTAACTCGGGATATTTTTACACATTCTAAAATGTTCAAATAACTTTGAATTTATCAATTCAGCTTGAATTTCGAATTCTCCAGCAAATCTTTTATTCATTACTTTTTTTAAAAATGTCTATCGGGTACTAAAATGTTTCATTCGGGGACACTTATAACAGCATAAATTGGAGATTACTCGAAACAAAAGTTTACTTCTGTTTTTTCCGTGAGTAGTTGCACAATTTGAAATAAATTGGCCAATACTCTAAGAGTTCGGGAAGCTAAAATAAATTTTAACATTTTTTACGCTCTCAAAGTATTAGAAAAATCTAAAACAGATGTGTTAACTTTTACTTTAACTCCATATGTGTACAGTGCGTCCTAACAACAGCCACTGCAAAATGGCCGTCTCCGATTTTAAATATGAGGTGAAGATCCGGGTCAGATGTATGTGTGTAGAAGTAAACTTCGTCCACCAGAAGTTCTTAATACCGCCTGGTCCGGCAGTGGAGAAGTTCTTAGTGCTTCTAGGTCCTTTCTTTACCTCTCGGGCTTGGGCGGATTTTTGCGACAGATAACACCCGCATTTTGTCAACAATGTGCTGCTTGATGGTCAGCAGCTTTGACTTGTTCAGTGTGTGATGGTGGATCCTCAGTTCGTGAGCGAACTGTTGGACCCTTACCGTAAAAGGCTTACCAGATGTCATGTAATCAATCACATACTGAATACGGGACGGTTTCTGTCTAACCCAGCCAATCTTCTTGGTTTAGTTAATGCAAGCGCCTTTTGGTCTTTTGATCCATCGTCGGCTTCACCCTTCGGGGGCAGCATCCATTTCAGCCTGATCTTGGGGCTTACAAAGAACCTGGATATTAATGTTACTCCTTGTCCTAAAACCGGCATCGTCTCTCAAGGGATACCTGCTTTTCGCGGTTGATCTTTATGTCGGTCCCTTCTCTTCATCTGCGGCTTGTTCTTGCAGCGATTGGGGAAGCGTTCCACGTTCGTATCCTGTTCGTCAGCGCGATTTCACAACAACTGTTGCAAAAAGTGCGGAAACTCTGGGTGTTTCTGGCATTCGCCGGTTCGTCATCTTGTTTCCATCCACTTTTTGGTGTTGTCATAGTTGTTCCCAACGAGCAGTTAGCATAAGGGTCCGTTTACCCTTGCAGAGCCCCGAATGAAAAGGTAAGGCCACATACTCTAGGATGTTGCCCGATATCCCAAAGATACCATTATAGGACACCGCACTGATGTACCATTTATATTTCGGCACGGATATCCAAGCCTCAGTTTGGAGGCTTCACAGAAGAAAACAAAGTGTGAATTAAACAATAATTTCTGGGTACCATTTACCTGCAACGGAAATTACCCTTGGTAGGGTGAATGCTACACTGCAAGAAACGAATTTCTTCATTATCTCCATATCTAAAGGTAATGCTTCCCTCGGATGTAGGGTACGAAGTGCCAACCACTTGGGGTACTTGGGTGGCTACTTAGGGTGCGAAATGCAAAAGAAACAAAGCAACTCAGCACTTCGTAGTCCAAGTCCGAGAGATATTTCAATAATTACCAAGGTATAGTAAACACCGTTCTAATTTTACCTGCAACAAAATTTATTCTTGAGTGTTTACTGTGTTTTCCTTCGAGACCATCCCTGGACAATAAATTGTCTGCGACTACTTATTAAGTTTTGTGACCATATTCAGCAGAAACCCTGTGTATAGGGACCCGCTATCCGTAACCTGAGGACGCGTCCGGTGGCTTTGTCATAAGCCCGCCGGTTCGATTCCAAAGGAACTGAACCGAACCGAAAGATATTTATATATATCATATTTTGCAATTTTTTTTTCAATCTAGTCTCATAATAAGAAGAGTTTATTACACATACTTGAAAATAGGTTTGAGTTTATATCATATATATACCCGTTTCCTACCTTACTGACATTTTTTTTAACAACTTACATTCACACGAAATGAGATTTCGAGTTGAAAATCTGGGAAATTAAATAAAGAGCACTTATAAATGTTTGTATGGTCTTACACATGTACCAATACTAATATGAAAAAAATTGCTTATAAGAATTTAGGAGCATACAAACCGATGTCGTGAGATTGATAATCTTTTAAATTGATATGTCGGAATTTTGTGCATCTTTCTGATAAGATGTAGTATGCAATAAAAATGTATACCTCTAAAGAAAGTATGCGCACTAAGAAATGTTTTTAAATCTCTTTCGGCGCTATTAAAAAGTTTCAGTAATCTTTTTGTTATCCTTACATTATAAGAAGAAACAAATATTGTGACACACTTCCTTCAGTTTCTGTTCTAAAGATACAAGAATTCTCTCATAAGGAAATTAAAAACTCATTAAGGTGCGTGCTTCTAAATATTTAAAAGTACAATAAATTTTGCTGCATCGGGAGGTCCTGAAAAATAAAAATTGTAGTTACTTATAGCTTCGAACTACGACACACGGAAAAAACTAGTGGTAAATAGAATCAGTTCTCGGGTTCCAATGGAGATGCAACAAAATAGAATTACTGCGGCGCGAAATTCACTCATTTTCGAAAATGTGTCTAAAGGAATCAAATTATGTCGTCCAGAAAACCATTTTTGTTGATAGATTGGCACGAAAAGAAACAAGTTTTAGAGAAGTCACTTTCCACTTGACAGTTATTATAATTTAATAAACAACTTTTAAAGGGAATAATGTATTTGTACTAAAAAAAAGAAATTAAGAGAAAAATCACGTCAACTTCTTTTGTGCGCTTATTTTTAAATATTTGTAGTGCTTTTTCTACATTTTCCAGTTGTATTTCGTGTTTTTGTCCGCGGAGTTTTCCGCTTTAAAAGTTTAATTAGTTCTTGAAGTGTTGTTCCAAAGCGAAGGTATTATGGTAAAAATTTATTTCCTAAAGGCTTCAGTTTTTAAAGAGAAGAGATTTCTTTAAATTCACGAGACATTTTTTAAAATTTTCGTTAGGGAGGCGAAAGTGAACACCTTGAAAGTGTCATATTACACCTCAAGTATCTTGGACTAAACAGTCGTTGTCGAGGTCGGTATGAATCGGAATGTAAAAAAGAAATTAACAGAAAAATGAGGGCAACTTCTTTTGTGCGCTTATTTGAAAATATTTATAGTGCTTTCCCTACATTTTCCAGTTGTAGCTCATGTTCTTGTCCGCGGAATTTATCGGTTTAAAAGTGTGATTAGTTCGTGAAGACCGTTAAATACTCTTATCACATATGCATTGAATGATCTTTTCCCATTTCTTAAAGCAAACTGCAGGAGACTGGTGCCCTCCTCAGCATACACCACAAACCGATCATAACTTCTTTGGTTCTGGCTTGGTTTTTATACTTTCCTTTGCCTGACCGAAGTTTGATGGGACTGACGTTATGAATGGACACTCCACCTTATAACGATTTAGCTGCTTAATTTGGGCATGATTTTATACTTATAGAATGAATTTCTCGCAATAAGTTGTAGTTGGGTGTATACTTTTAACAATGAAGAATACAATGATAATAATGTAGCCTCGGATAGGATTGACGCTTCTACTGATGAAAGGCATTTTCTCGGAAAAGTTTCAGGCGATGAATGGAGATTAGGTTTTTGGAATGCTGGAGGTGTTAATGATCTTAAGAAAAAGGAATTGCGCGTGAGGAAGCTAGATATTTTGTGTGTACCGGAAACAAAGAAGAAGGGATGTCAAGTAAGAAACATAGAGAACGGACTCGAACTTTGGTCAGGAGTAGATAATGAATCATATGGTACCCAAGAAGTCGGTCTGATTATGAATGAGAGAGCAAAAAAACATGTCAAAAAGTATGAATGTGTATCACCTAGTTTACTATGAGTTAGAATGAAAGTGGAAATCAGAAGACTATTTATCATAGCGTGCTACGCTCCAGTTGATGGTGATAAAAAAAATGTAAAAGATACCTTCTGGGACTCGTTAAATAATATACTAGGGACTGGCGATCCTGGCGAAAGAATAATTCTACTTGGAGATATGAATGGCTGGGCTGGTGTGCAACGCGAAGGTACCGACAGGGTACTAGGCTATTTCGGAGACCCAAAAACGAACGGTAACGGAGATAAATTGATTACCTTACGCTTAGAAATAGGCTTGTTTATTACGAACACTTGGTTCAGACATAAAAAGATTCACATGTATACTTGCTGCAGAGACGAAAGTCACAGTATGATTGACTTTAAAGTAGCGAATGAGAGACTGAGAGGGCTTGTAAGGGATACGAGGGTTATGAGAGGCTCTGAGTGCAGAACTGATCACTATCTGTAAGTTTCAAAAAAGAGTCTAGGTCAAGGATGGAGGAGAAGAAGAACTAATAATAAGCCGAAGCAGACACGAGTAAGAATAGAGAAAGTGCAGAAACCAGAAGTACAATTGGTATATCGTGAAAAGCTGTATAAATATTTAGAACATCATAAAGAAGACTGGATGACTGAATTGAACAATAAAAATGTATAGGGTGCATGGATAGCACGGAATGGCATCTTCAAGAGTGAATATGAAGTGTGCGGTACTGTGGCTGTAGGAAGAAAGGCTGGAGATGCTTGGTGGAATGATGAAATCCGCGTGGTTTTCAACGAGAAAAAGCAAGCATACTCATTGAATTGAAACGTTTCAGTGAATTAAGAACATTGAATAGTAAAGGCTTTAGCGATAAGGAGAGGACTAGCTTAGAAAATGATTACAGGGATAAAAACAGAAAAGCCAAGATACTAGTCAAAGAAAGCAAGAATAAAATCAAAGCAAAAGAAGATAAAAAAATGCAGAATGACTTTGAAGGAAATCAGAAATTTTTTTGGAAATGGGTTAAGAAGGTTAGGAAAGGAAGTTCTAGCACTGAGATAGGAGGAATCAAGCATGCTGATGGTGAAATGGTATGGGATTCGAATCGACGACATTATATCCGTGATTTAGCAACTAAAGAATGGTAAGGCTGCTGGTATGGATGGCATCACCGCTGAAATGCTTAAGGGCGGTGACAAATATTTTTTTGTGTGGCTGAGCGAATTTATGAATATGTGTGCTATGCATGGTGAAGTTCCAAATGATTGGAGAAAGGCGATTATCGTCCCACTCTACAAAGGAATGGGTCATGAAGGTGACTGTACTAATTATGGAGCGACTAGCCTACTAAGTACCGTAGGCAAAATATTTACCAAAATACTTATTGGGAAGGTCATGGGAATAACTAAGGAAAGGATCTGGGAAGACCAATGTGGAATTACGCCAGGAAGATCATGTGCGGATCAGATATTTAGCTTGAGGCAGATCATAGAAAAAAGGTTGAGAGTAAACAAAAAAGTTTTCTGTGCATTTGTTGATCTGGAAAAAGCTTTCAATAAGGTGATTAGATATAAACTTTGGGAAGCCTTGAAAGAGTATGGAGTAAATGGTTGGTTTCTAAAAGCAATAAAAACAATATTAGCCGAAGAAGGTGTTGATCTCGGGACAGAGAAATTACGTGGCTTCCAAGAAATCATTTCTTTGACTTAATAAGTTTCACATTTATTGCAAAGAAATATTTCTTTCTATTAAGAAAATATCACGAAAGAAATGATTTCTTTGAATTGAGGCATGACTCTTTTGCCTCTATACAATATTTATTCAACTATGTTTTATATAATAAAAAAACATTCATTCATACAAATATATTCTTTTCGGCAATTGAATTTTCAAATTTTGTAAAGATTTAACATTGGGCATTTTCCAACACTCTTATCTAAATTCTACCAATTAACATAATTCAAAGATGATGCAAGAACAAAAAAGACTTCTTTATTGGAAAAGCATCGATTGACCAATCGATTAATACATTTGATTGGAGAGTAAGGAAGTTATGGTAATGTACAATACTTAAAAAATATGTTTTTTACTGTAAAACTTTTTATATCAACATAATTCAAAGTTGATGCAAGAATAGAAAAGACCTCTTGATTCGGGACGAAGTTATTGACTTATTTGTATTTGTGTATTTTTGTATTTTTATGGTGAGCACCCCCTAATATCTAAAATATTTTCATTATTAATTTTAAATATTTTCTATAATCATCAGTGCTGTTTCTATGAGAAAGTATTGCCAGCTAAGTTAAACAGCTAGTTTAAAATTGCTGCGATGGAGTTCTGTACGTGAATTCTTTCGGATAAAATTTAGTAGGTATATGTACTATAAAACTATATCCCTCTAAAAAATTTATGCGTACTAAAAAATGTTTCTTAATCTCTTTCGGCGCTATTAAAAAGTTTCAATAATTTTTTCATTATGTTTAAGTTATTTGGTATATGAGGTTTGAAAAATATATGAAGTTTATGAACTTGAGTTTAGAAAATTCCCACTTTCTACCACAGTCGTGAGTTTGATAAATTTTAAATGCGTTGGAGTTCTGTACGGGCATTCTTTCCGATAGAATATTTATCTTGAAGTAAATAAATTATTTCTTCAACATCAACTTCTTTGTTTAAACGGTAGCAACCGTAAAACAGTAATTCTTGAGTTTCAGCCTTCAAAGACTATTATAAATATTTCACAAGTTGTATTCAGACTATTTATCTTTTTGTGTATTCTTCAATCGCATTTTTTAAATCTGTACGTGCCATTTGCACCTTTCTCATTTTGTAGCATCTGCTTTCTGGAATT
>JAUMHM010084145.1:0-12659 GCA_032362435.1 Melikaiella ostensackeni | reverse complement strand
GCTATACCGCAAACCGATTATAAAAAATGTTTCGAGGATTGGATCAAGCGCTGGCATGAGTGCGTTGCAGTCGATGGAGAGTACTTTGAAGGGGACAATATCGATTATGATGAATAAACGTGTATTTTGATTTTAAAAATAAAGTCCTAAAACTTTTTGATCAAGGTGGTATACAAAATTTAACGAAATGTCTACCGTTACGGAATTTCCCGTAAGACCAACCCCTTTCCAGCTCGTTCACCTCAATTAAAAGAAATCTTAATAGTATTCATGAGAAGCCCTGCAGATTGGAACAAATCTTTGCTTAATGTCTCTCTCTTAAAATTCCTTAAAGATCGAAATAAAATCTTCTTTCTCATGAAAATTTTTTGGGTACAAAAAAAGAACACCCAAAAAATTCACAAATAAAAAATAGACTTTGAGAATACCCGCCTTTCCAGCTCATTAGAGACAAATGTACAATAAATGTACAACAAAAAGAAAAAAGAAGGAGAAAAGGCAAGAGTCAACCAAAACCAACCTCTCACTCTTTCGTTCTTCCGTTTCTTTCGTACTACCGGGAACCAAAATTTTTCGAAGCTAATTTAAACTTCCGCATCAGGGATTTTTTATAGGAAAACAACAATTATAAGTAATGAAGGATTTATTAATTAAATACAAATATGGGCTGAAAAAAAAAATTAAGCATCTAATGTTGTTCGGTAAATCTTTCTATTTTCTTATTAAAATCAAAAATCTTCAAGATCAAAATGAAATTCACTTTCTTATGAAAATTTTATTGTTCTGAAATGAGGAACACCAGAAAGTTCTGTGTATCTGTGCATGGTAACCTTCCTAACCAAACTGAAGATAGATTTCTTAAACTTATTGGTATTCTCAATAAAGGTTTCTTTGTTTTTTTTTTGTTGAAGTCAAAACTTATTTTCTTGTTAATATGGAATATCTATATTGGAAAACCCCATTGAATCACACATGAATCTTGCATTTTATCAATAAATCCCTCTGTAATGCATCCAATCTCAGTTTTTATTAATTGAATAAATTATTAAATACTCCTCACCGATCTTACAATAACATCCATCAAAAAATCACTTTACTCTCAACTTTGATTAATTTCACTGAAAACGATAATACGAAGAACAGGTAAAACAGAATAGATATAATAATTTTTTCAACTTCTTGCGAAGAAATCCCAAAAAATTGTAATCCGATGTCTTGTAAACAATTCACCACCACACTAATTAAACATTTCAATTATTTATTAAAGATTTAAATTTTTGTTAATTTCATTCTTTTTTTTAAAACATAGAGACAGTAGGAAATAAATCATAGTGCCAAGATCAAATTTTGTGGGTTGATTTAGAACCAATCCATTCAGATAATTCTATTTTTCAAAAAAGAAAAAGGTAATAATCCGAAATAATAACACATTTCTGAAAATTCTAACTTACTCAAATTTGTATATCAGACTTAAATGAAAATAGATATCTTTCCGTAAATTGAGTTAATCATTAATACCTGAGTAAAAACAAATCTTAATAGTATTCATAGGCAACCCTACAATTACATATACAATATACAATTTATTGGTATTCCCATTTTCTTTGTTTTATTTTGTTGTTAAAGTTGAAACATATTTTTTTGTTAGTATGGAATATTCATTCTGGAAAAACCCATGAATCTCGCATTTTATCAATAAATCCCTTTGTGATGCATCAAAATCCAGTTTTCATTAATTGAATAAATTCTCTAATACTTTTCACCGGTCTTCCAATAACATTCATCATAAAATCAGATTACCCTCAATTTTCATTAATTTCACTGAAAACCATAATACCAAAAATAGGAAAAACAAAATAGATAAAATAATTTTTTCAACTTAATGCGTAGAAAATACAAAAAATTGTAATCCGATGTTTTGTAAACAATTCACCACAACACTAATTAAACTTTATTTCAATTATTTATTAAAAATTGACAATTTTGTTAATTCTTATTACTGTTTTTCAACATAGAGACAATAGGAAATACATCATGATGCCAAGATCAAATTTTGTGGATTGATTTAGATCCAATCCATTCAGTTGATTCCATTTTTCAAAAAAGAAAAAGATAATAATCCAAAACAAAAAGATATTTCTAAAAATTGCTAACTCACTCAAATATGTATATATATATATATGTAAACATTAGAGACAAAGATACAGTAAATGTACAAAAACAAAGAAAAGAGAGGGAGAAAAAAGTCAACCAAAACCAACCTCTCATCTTTTTGTTTTTCCGTCTTTTTGTACTACTGGGGACCAACATTTTTCGAAGCCAATTTAGACTTCCTCATCAGGAGTAATTTATAGAAAAACTACAGTTATAAGTAATGAGACATATATTAATTAAATTCAAATATTACCTGATAATAAGAAATGTAAATATATATGTGTATATATATATATATATATAATCGTATATATCATAAGAAAGTAGAAATCATTTCGATCTTTAAAAAATTTTTAAAAAGAGACATTAAGCAAATATTTGTTCCAATCTGCAGTGTTGCCTATGAATACTATTAAGATTCCTTCTAATGGAGGTATTAATGGTTAACTCAATCAACGAAAAGATATCTATTTTCATTTAAATTTAGTATATAAATTTGAGTAAGCTAGTAATTTTTATAAATCTGTTATTGTTTCGCATTATTGTCTTTTTCTTTTTTGGAAAATGGAATAATTTGAATAGATTGGTTCTAAATGAACCCACATTAATTTAGTCTGAATACCTGAAAAATACAATTTTCTCTGTTCCCCACATACAAGTGATCAACTTTAGGAAAGTTCAAGATAAATAATATGAACATAATAAATATTTTAATCATCATTAGTTTTTCAGCAGGAATAGATTCAAGAATTGAGAGTGGAAGTTAAGGGGAAGTTGGGTACGATGAGAAGCCCGGAGCAGGAGGAGGCAAAGGAAGAATTGTCGAGGGACGGGAAGACGGCAGAGAAGTAGGAGGAAAAGACACAAGAAGAAGAGAAGGATCCAAGGGACATGGTCGAGGATAAGGAGAAGAAAGAGCAGGAGGAAGAAAAGAGGAGAAATGCTCCTAGAAGATTATCGGAAGAAATAATAAAGAAATTGCAGCAGGAGATGCGAGAAATACTCCGAGAAGATTATCGGACGATGAGTGGAGTGAGGGGGCAAGGCGAAGAGTGGAGCAGAAAAATGTGATAGTAGTGTGGAGTGAAATTTTAGGGGGCGACGATGTGTACAAAGTGATTGCAGGAGTGGTAACGCTAAAATTAAAGGTAACACCGAATGTCGAAGGATGAAAATGGAAAGAAGGTACGTTATTACTGAAAATAGGTAATGGACAAGCAAGAGATTATGAGAAGAAGAAGAGTCCTAGAAGGGGTAGGAGTATATGTGTGTGACACGTTAACAGAGAGGAAGAAATAGGTGCAAGCATGGATGCAAGGAAAGGCGAAAAGATGGAAGGAGAAAGAGTTGGAGGTGAAGATAAGAAGACACGAGGTGAATATTGGTGACACGTGGTGGGGATGGAGTGAGAATAAGGAAAGACGATAGTGTTAAAAGTGGAGGGAGAAAAAGGATCTCACCAAGAGCTTATGAGGAGAGAAGAAAGAAGAGAGTCGAAAGAAGTAGGAAGTCGACAGAGTCAGCAGGCAGGGAATATGAGTCGTTGGAGGGGTGCAAAGAGGAAAAAGAAAAGAGTCTAATATATAATTAGAGATGTCAGACAGAGATGTGTGGAGCATGTAGCAGTGGGAGTAATTTTGGTGGCAGGGAGGACGGAGCAGTATCACCCGCATCCCTGGCCGAAAATAACCTTGTCTGAAGAAGGAAGGCAGGATGAACGAGACGGCTCAGGGAGTGAAAAAAGGCAGCAGGTCATGGAACGAGAGAATCGAGAAGGAGGCGGCAATATGAAAAGGAAGGTGAAGATAGTAACTATAAGTGAAAAGTGAAAAATTCTTAGTATCTCATCAAAGGTTGTAAATTAGAGGTAAGGAAAGTAGAGCATGTGAAGGGGGTGCAAGGAAAACAATTGTGAAAGAAGAAAAGAAAGAGGGAAAGGTAAAAGTGTGTGAGGAAGTGCAGGATGATAGGAAAGATAAGAGAGTAGAGCGGGTAAAGATGTGAGGGAGTGGAGGGTGGGAGAGATGAAAAAGGGTTTGATATACGGGGGTAGGAGAAAAAAATATAGACCAAGAAGCGGTTTTTTGGCAGTAGGGAAAAGAAGTGTAAGGTAGAGACTATACTCGTATAGTATGTGTAAGGTGAGAAATTGTTAGTACCTCGTCGAAGTACCTTAGTTAGAGGAAAGGAAAGGGGAACGTACGAAAAGGGGTCAAGTGACACAAATGTACAATTAGGAAAGAAAGGAAAGGAGTTAGTAATAATGTGGAGGGAGTGCAGGTTGAGTTAGGCGAAGAAGGGGGTGTGTTGATAATGAAAAGAGAGGTAGACGGTATAGATAAGTTTGAGTGAGTATGAGTACGTCTACAGTTAAAAACGTGTATGTTCCGTACATTCTGTATTTTTTGTAGACAAATTTTTCGAGGTTATTAGACTTGAAAAAAAAGGCATACATACACACATACATACATACATACATACATACATACATACATATACACACACATACATACATACATACATACATACATACATATATACATACATACATACATACATACATACATACATACATACATACAACCATACATACATACATACATAAATACAGGCATACAGATATACAGACAGACACATTCGTAAAAACCTGTTTTTCGGGTTCAGAAGGTCTCAAAACTTGGATATTTGACAAAAACGGAGGGGGGAGGTCACATTTCACACAAATCTAATACCTTGACTGATGAGAATGTAAAAAATGTCACTGTTGCCGTTCCAGGAATTTAGAATCCAGCCCTCGCTCGGCCCCTGCCTGAGAAGGCCCCCTCGAGCAGACCTTTAGAGCCCCCGCGAGGGGGACGGAGCACAGCCTCCTACGAGGGCCTCCAGAGCTTCTCCTAAAGGTGTGCGGAGCCTCCAACGCGGGCCTGCAGAGCCTTCATCAAAGCCTGCAGAGCCTCTCCCCAGCTCCTCCGGAGCCTCCTGCGAGAGTCAATGGAGCTTTTACGAGGGTATCCAGAGTCTCTCATGAGGGCCTTCAGAGCCCTTCACGAGGGCCTCCAGAGACTATTTTCATTAATTTCCGGTAACTTAAGCCGTATGTTATGGAAACTTCCCATAAATCACTTAAACTTTCCGGAATATTTTAAAAATTTCAAAATTATCTTTTTAGTCCGGTTCTCGTTTGCCTCTATTCGGGCTGGCTTGGATTTCCCGGTTATGTACCTGTGAAAAATGTATGTCTAATAAAAAATGTTTCCTAATCGCTTCCGGTGTTATTAAAAAGTTTATGTCATCTTGTTTTTTATTCTCACATTTCGATATGCAGGGATTCAAAAATATCAAAAATTATGAATTAAAAAAATTCCCAATCTCTATCGATGGGGTGTTTTTGATCATTTTTAAAAATGTTATGTCGGAGTTCTGTGGATCCTTCTGAAAAAATTGAGTCTCCAATAGATATACCAACATAAATATACCTCTTTAATGTACCCATGAGTATACCTGTATACCTCTGAAAAGTGGATGAATACTAAAAAATGTTTTTTAATTTCTTGCGGCGTTATTCAAAAGTTTTAGTAATCTAAAGTAGTAGTAAAGTAGACATAATAAATGACGTAGAAGAAATAAATTTCGCCTTTCTATGGACGGCCTGTAATAGACATATAAGTTGTCGTGCATAGATGATTAGGATTTTTTCCTACCCTTCAAATGATGCTCATAAATTAACTTGTATCAATCTTGCAGAATCACCGCATGGTGTTCGAGAAGCTCATGAAGCTCGTGACGTAACACCTCATACACCTGAAAAAGGGGAATCTTCACAGCGTAAAGTCGAGCCACCCAATGCACGTATTGTGAATAAGCTCAACCCCACCGAAGTCGAAATCACCGAAGGTGAAAGAAAGAAATTCACTGGCATTGCAGTAAATCCTTACGTCGTCGTAGTGAAAAGAGCCGAACTGCAGTCAATGAAAAGATATCACGTTAGACAGAAAAACAACCATAATACGATAGTTTATAAGAATGTAGAAAAAGTATACAGTTGGGGAAATGCGGACTTACTCGTGCTTCACATGAAGGACCGTATCGATATGAACAACGCTAAATTTGATGCTTTCAGAAAGAATCAGTATAAACCTGGAGACACAGACATTGTTCAGAAAATCGCAGATCATATTTTTGATAAAATGTATGGCGCTAGGCCTCCTAAATCTCCTGGCATATAAGTAAGAAATTTCCTCTTCGGAGCAATGACTTGTAAAAATGTTCGTTGTTGGAGGACGTGACGATACATAGAATGTTATAAACTTATCAAAATTGAAATATATGAAAATTTTTAAAACAATATGAGCTAATTCTTTGACGAATGAGTTCCATGGACTATTTTCTTTGAGCCCTCAAAAAATCTTATGCGACTCGTTTCGAATTTTGAAGTAGAAGAGTGAATTTGTGTCAAAATAACCATAACCTTTTTTCAGATGAATAATAGATATTTGCAAAAATAAGGCTAAAGAGGTCGGCGGAGAGACGGACGGACGGACGTTACTATAAGTCATACTGCATAATATAAGGTAATCTTATGCTTTATAATACTATGAGGAGTTGACACTTCAGGTGAGATTTACACGAAGTTTGGAATCCCTCACACCAATATTGGCTAAGTTATAGAACCAGTCACTAAACTTTTGGATCAACCTTCGTACACCTAATTTTGTGCCAACTATACAACATTATTTTGAACAGCCTCGGTGTCTCAAGCGGTTAAGCGCTCGGACTTCTTACTCGAGGTCCGGGGTTTGATCCCTAATTCGGTAACGACGGAAATTTTTTTATGTACTTTTACCGAGATTCCGGTGGTTAGGATTCCACCTTAAGCTGTAGGTCTCACCGTCATGCACTTGCCTGCAGTCCAGCCCGTGGATGGTGGGGTAAAATTATACCAGACTATCGAATATGTCAAATTATGCATATTACTCTCATCAGATTACTTGATTGCATTTTAAAGATGCGTTCGTCGCTGATGATATAAAGCGGGATAGCCCCGTGCAGAATATTCAGTTTGGTACAAATATCCAACTCAAGAAGTGTAGAAGTGTGTGTAGTAGTGTGTAGTGTCTAGTAGTGTAGTCTAAATTAAATTACCCATATAGTAAACCTATATTCCTATAAGTATACCTATATACCTCTAAAAATGCATGCGTACTGAATCATATTTTTAATCTCTTCTGGCGTTGGAATAAATCAAGTTTTTTCTACAAAATCGATCATATATTACCTGGAAATAGAACCTGAGATAATTTTTTGAACAACTTTTTAAAAAAATTTAATTACAGTTTTAGAGATACAAGAAAAAATCTGCCTTGGCCCGGATTTGAACCGGGAACGTCACTTTTCATGAGTGGAGCATTAACCAATTACGCCACCAAAGCCGCAGTAGCTCGTTTCTTATTTCTCTTATATCACCGGAGGATTCATAAGTTAGTTATTTGCAATTGATTGCGTCAAAACAACCAAGTTTGTACGTCCAAAAATAGCCAACTAGTGCATTTGCTAATTAATATTGTTTAAACAATTATTCATTTTCATTAGATGACCAAATATGATACTTAGGTTTCATTTCCATGTAATATCTGATTGATTTTGCAGAAAAAACTTTATTTATTCTATCACAAATATCAGATATGGATTATTGTTTATATAACTTGCTCATGAAACAGGAAATTATTCATGAACTCTCATTCATTCAACTAAAAATCTGTTTTTGTCCATAAATTGTTTAAATTTTTTGCGAGTGAAGTGACGATTCGTTGCCAATCACCACGAAACCATTTTCATGCACTTATTTGGTTATAACAAATTCAATAAATATTTGAACATTTACGTTGCTATTGGACATCTTTTTAAGACAGTTTCTTCATATTATCTAGGTATTTTTGAATGAATCCAAGTATTTGTTAAGTACCCGTACACTTCAAAAGTCAAACATATTTTTTTCTTTTCTGTTATTCAATAAAATTTTTTGTTTCAATTTAAAAATCCGCCATGACAATTTGATTGCACCACTTCAAAAAATCAAGAAAAATATATGTTATAAAAGATATTCTATGCAATGTTCCTGTGAGTGTCGATGTGTTCACTCCAGAACGTAAACTCAAAAAAAAAATTTTTCAATTCCAAATTATTTTATCTGTAATTTTCATCAACATTTTTTGTCAATTTGTCAGGGTTATCATTGGGAGAAATTTTACTTCACACGGATACGAACCTATGACAGAAATTTCAACCTAATACGTGCGGAAGCATATTTTATATACTTACCCGGCTATGTCCTTTATTTTTTAATGATTTGTCTGTGTGAATATATTTATAAAAATGTTATTTAGTAATTATTATTATATATTTAAATTTTTATTGCGTTCATTAACCTCTCCAACCAATCTCAAACTGTTGACAGATTTTCGGCTATCACAATGTAAAAAAAAATCATAAACTATCATCAAAAATTATAAAAATCTGATATTTTGAGAAAAGCAACCGATAACAAGGAAAATATATCATTCTTCATTTAAAAAAAAAATGCGACAAACGGTGCTTTATGCAGGAAAAATTCAAACTCACATTGTAAATGACACAATTACGAATTTGAGTTTTCTAAAAGCATCTAAGTTTCTTTAAAAATAATTGATTAAAGCAATCACTAATGACAGCCACTTTTCTTTTTCGAATAATTACAGATATGATCTTCATGTTATGATCAAAAAAGTTATTTATTAATTTGTTTTTCATTTCAATTTTCATCTTTATCACACCAACCCCGCTATCACACATACCTGTATTGGCCCAATTTGAAATCTCACGAAA
This sequence comes from Melikaiella ostensackeni, assembly GCA_032362435.1. NCBI lineage: Eukaryota > Metazoa > Arthropoda > Insecta > Hymenoptera > Cynipidae > Melikaiella > Melikaiella ostensackeni. The sequence goes on along the minus strand of JAUMHM010084145.1, from coordinate 3,644 downwards.
TGTTTTGAAATACTTTTCAAACCGACGAGATCCTTTTAAAAAACACATTTTGAAATGCCTACGATTCTGTTAATTGTCCATCTTCAAAATTGGTAAAATTCAAGTCTTGATATTCAAATACGCTTTAATCGAAATAAGGTATCGAAATTGAATAAGTTTTATTTCCAAGCTTTCAAAAGTAGACGATTTGTATAGGAAAAAAGAAATAAATTGTACATTTTTGGAAAAAAGAAAGCAGTCTTAGCCATGATGGACGAGATGAGAGTGACTTTTTGATGAACTGTTGAGGAAAACCTGTACTCGTATTTCAAGTATCAGACGAAAGGTGGTATTTTTCAAGTCAATAGGGTAGTACTAGGCGTCAAAGATATTAATCCAGAGAGTTGGCAAACGGGAATCTTATGTTATTGAATATGTAAAAGCAGTACTAGTCATCGAACATGATAGTACGAAGATTTTTCGATAAGTTGGTAAGGAAAACCTGTACTTCGCGAAATGGTATTAATTCAGAGAGTTGGCACATGGTATTCTGATATTATTGAGTGTGTGGAAGCAGTCCTAATCAAGTTAAAACTGTCTTCAAACACAAATTAGAAAACTTAAGTCGACAAATAATAAAGGAAGAATTTCATTCATAAATGGTTATCATACAAATCATGTGCGACAAGTTGAGTATTCTAAAAATTATAATTGGAGACCAATATTTCAGATTTGAAGGTGCTTATCAATTCTTAAAATTATGTTTCTGAAGCTTTATGTCCATCTGGTCATCCTCAATATCCTCATATTTTCGGAAAGGACTTGGAAAAAATCACTTTGAAATTTCTTTTAAAAAAACAGCCAAGAACAATTACATGAATTTATGAAATTGAAGTTGGCCGAGTAATTTTTGAAAAATTAAAAGAAACATTACTTTAATTAGATGAAATAAAAAACGAGAAGAAAGTACTAGAAGGTGTAATTTTCGTGCAGGATTGACTTTTTTGGGTTTGGCGGTACTTTGCGGGGCAGCGTGGGGGTATTTTAGAGGTAGCAAACCCATATGATTGATACATAGAATCTTTCGTTGGGAAGTCCTCTATAAGTCCTCGAACTTTCTCGTAACATCCCAGTGGGCAAGAAATTAAAGGATATCTTTACGACGTCGCATAGACGTTGTACGTTCATGTCGTAAAGATGATGTAAAGACATCTTTGCGACATTAAAATCTCTTAGAGATATCTTCAATATATCTTTACGACACGGACATAGGACGTCTTTGCGACGACATAAAAATGTCGTAAGGATGTCGTAAAGACGTCCTCCACTTTTTCACCCACTGGGATTTTCCTAAGTCCTCAAAAGTTATTCTAAAACCCCATAAAGTGATTTTTTTCGATGTCTTTTACATGGGAAATTTCAAGTGCTGGAATCAAAATTTCGAAAAAGCAAAAATATGTAATTTTCTCGAATTTGGAACCAAATTGAAAAAATGGTTGCCTTTCAGCACGTAAAATTTGTTTCCAATGCATTTTTGGACCACCCTAATGTATATGCACTAGAACCTCGAGTTAGCTCGAGTCTCAGGCATTGCCTACTTTGACCGTGAGGCTCTTCCAAGAATTTCTGCGATCTGAACAGCTAGGGCCGTATGAACCATTTCCAGTAAGAATACATAATATTTAACATCCCATAAGGGATGGAACTTCTTTAATAATGAAGACTTATTAATGGAAAGAGAATTTTCCGCGTGTATTTGAAAATAAATGCGAAATATGTACGCGAGTGTTCGAACTGCCCGCTTTGTCGTTACGGTACTGCGTGATTGCGTCAAGGTCGTCGCGCGTCTCTCCTTGTCCCTCGGACTCCCTCGTCTATGAATGGGAGCTGACAGAATTCTAGGAGGACAGTAAGTCAAGGGGAACTATGTCGAGGTCCCAGTGTAAGTGTTTGTCATCTATTCTTAAATAGGAAATATTTTTGCATCTCACGAAATTTTTCGTATTTTATTTCAAAATATCGACAATTTCCTTATTTTGGGACTCTTTTATTTCGAATATTATTTTTTCAGGAATTTCTGAGTTTCGAGAGTTTCATTTTTCAGGATTATCCAGCCGGCCCCATTTTGACAATCTCAACAGAGAAGGAATTAGATTTGTGTAAAATTTGACCCCCCCCCTCCGTTTTTGTCAAATGTCCACGTTTTGAGACCCCCTGAACCCGCAAAACAGGTTTTTACGAATGTGTCTATCTGTATGTGTGTATGTCTGTATGTATGTATGTCTGCCTGTGAACACGATAACTTTTGAGAGAATCAATCTATTAGATTGACCTTTGGTACACTCTTCAAGTTCTGAAAACTGAAAGTCAAGTTCGTTAGCCAGCCATTTTGTATGAAAATTCAAAAAGTTGGTGCATTTTCAAAATTTTTGAGATCATCTTAGGAAGTCGAACAATTTATTTGGAAAAACTACGTAAAAAGACAAGAGCACTGTGCAATAGGGAAAAAAAACTAAATTGCCTTCGGACTACGGCGTCTATAAGATGGCCCAATACGAATACAATAAGAATATAAAGATGTATAAACAGAAAGATTGGAGGGGCTTCTGCTAGGAATCGAAGACGATTCCGGAAACCGCGAGGCTCCACAAGATCCTGGCAAAGAATCCGGAGGCTCGCCTCGGGCTTATAAGGCTTGATGATGTTGAGTTTACCGAAGACGAAGAAGCAACGCTGAATTACTTAATGAAGGTTCACTTCCCGGGTTTTCAGCGAATGAGAACCGACTAATTGGTGGAGGACTGGGGCCAAGAGAGTGGGAGGGGTGACTGGAACTTTGCCTCTAAGGTCGTTGATCAGAAAAAGGTGGAATGGGCCATAGGGTCCTTCTGTCCCTTTAAATCACCAGGAGCGGATGGGGTGTACCCAGCGCACTCACAAGAGGGCATGGAGTGAGTCGTCCCTCCACTGATGAAATTATTTAGGGCAAGCATTGCACTAAGACACGTGTCATCAGCATGGAAGAAAGCCAGGGTGGCCTTCATTCCCAAACCTGGGAGGAGAGGCTACACTGCTGCGAAAGATTTCCGGCCGATCAGCTTGACGTCTTTTATCCTGAAGGCGTTAGAGAAGCTGCTCGAGAGATATATCAGGGATGAGGTGCTTTTAGCCTCTCCGCTACATAGAGGGCAGTACGCCTTTCAGGCAGGCTGCTCGGTAGAAACTGCACTCCATGATGTTGTGGCAAAATTGGAACAGCGGTTGGAAGAGAGGGGGTATGCTGTGGGCGTCTTCTTGGATGTAGAAGGTGCCTTCAGAAAAACTCCTCCAGAAGTCATCTGTCGACAGGCTTCGAGGTGTGGCGTGCCAGACCAGCTGGTAAGCTGGATGGGAGGCATGCTACGTCGGAGAAGACTCGAAACATTGTAGTGGATTGGCCTCCTGCGTAGGCTAAATAAGGAGGGTTACTATACCCAAGGGTACGCGGATGACTTTACAATCCTAGTTAGGGGGCTCATCTTGATACGCTGATGGGTCTTGCAAGGTCAGCGCTGCGCATCATAGAGCTCTGATGCAATAGTTCAGGGCTCTCGGTTAATCCGGAAAAGACCAGCCTGGTCATGTTCACGAGAAATTACAAAGTGCCGAAAGTTGACGCTCCTGTA
>JAUMHM010084144.1:0-12661 GCA_032362435.1 Melikaiella ostensackeni | reverse complement strand
CTGACATTTTTCAAGTTCTATGCACGTCATGTAGTCTTTAGAGAAGATCATAACAATTTGTAATCGGCAGGAGTGACGTTTTTAATCCATGATCATTAGAAAGGGGGGGGGGGCGACCTGAAATGCAACCTTACTTATCCAATTCAGACCTCATAAGGACCTATATATACTCATTGAAAACTATGTGCGAGAACATTCAAGCAGAAAGTCAATCACTCTACGTCTTTGGCAAAGACTAGCTTTCTATCACTAATTCTCTACTCCGCTAACGACTTTATGTCTCAAATCTCAAACGCGGTTAGGATATTACGTATTAGTAATAAATTGAAAGATCGCTATTCATGGAACCCACCACTATATTTACATATGAGGAAACCATATTGGCATTCTCTGAGTTCTATACATGTCATGCAAACTTTGAAGAAAATAATAAGGATCCAGATTCAGTAGGAGTGACGTTTTTGATCAATGATAACAGCCCATGGAGGACGACCTGGCAAGCACCCTCACATATCCAATTCAGACCTCATATGGACTCATATATATATACAATATGCTTAGATATGGGGAATCCATTTTGACAATCTCTAAGTTATACACATATTTTGCAATCTTCACAGAAGATGATAAAGTTTTGCATACACGAGGAGTGACGCTCTTAATCAATAATAAAAGCGAACAGCGGGCGACCTAGCAAGCATCTTTACTTATCCAATTCAGACCTAATAAGGACCAATGTATGCTTATTAAACAATATATATAAGGGAATTTAAGCAAACGACTTTAAGTATCTACTTTTAAACATAGTTAGGATATCACGTAACCATGAAAAAATTTCCGAAACATATGTCGACTCGGTGAATTGTGTATCTGTAAATTGCAGATTCAGATATTCAAAACTGGATTGCTTTGCAAATATATAAAATCGGTTCGCTTCACGATTGGCTTCGAATCTGCAATGCACTGGAATGTCCATTTCAAGCAAAGTTCTTTTGAATCAGTTTCAGTCTTTTAAGAATGAGACCGACTTCTTTATTGTTAGTGTGTCATACTTCATACAATTTTAAGAAATTATATATTATTAAGATGTTTGAAAAGAATAAGCACAGCTACTAGATTTCTCATACTATTTTCTTCTAAAGGATAAACGGCATTGTCTGTCAAAATACAATAACGAGTAGAATTCGTTTGGAAACCACTCAGCAACCATCTCAAACGTAGTTAGGATATTACGTATCGGTAATAAATTAAAAGAACGTTATTTATGGAACCCACTACTTACATATGGAAAATCCATATTGACATTCCTGCGTTCTATACATGTCATACAAATTCTCGAGAAAGTAATAAGGATTCAGATTCAGTAGGAGTGACGTTTTTGATCAATGCTAACAGCCCATGAGGGGCGACGTACAAAATTTTGTCCTTTAAAATGACCCTACATTCACTGAGCTACCATTTTCTCTTCACTTATTTTTTAACCTCAAAGCCATAATTTTTCCGCCGGTAGTAGGCCGTGTTTCAATTGTAACTTTCGAACACAATTGGAAGTGTATACTTCGAAGTATACACTTGGAGAAGAAAATGACAGTAGCTCCGAAATCGCAATGATTTTAATAAAGTGGTTTCGTACAGCGTTAGTAGTCCATTTCTATATGTCGAATGTCGATGGATTGTTGATCTAAAGCTCTAACCTCAAAACTCAATGTCGTAATTCCACTTAACAAACACTAAAATTGAATATTTTTTTGGAATACAACTGTAATTTTTTCTTAAGTAGACGTGCCACTAGAAAGCGGAGCAGAGTTGCCACAATGAAAATTGAGGTACTGCTCACAGGGACCCGAAATTCATACTGAAAATTCAGAAATCGTACCTAGACGTGACAACGAATTTCCCTTCGTCGGTCGCTGTCTTCGCTTCTGATTACTAGCAGAAATTGCTACGTACAATCAGAACCCACTGGATCACCTGGCGGAAAGTGGCCCGCCAATAACGCACTAATTTCAACTGTATTTGAAAAACCAAAAAGACACGGATCGTGACATTGTACTAAATTGTCCTTGACAAAATAGCAATAGTTCTGTAGAGATGTAGTAGTTCTGTAAAGGCCCTTGAACGCGTAAAAGAAAGAGAGCATAAACAAATCAGGAAGGAGAAGAAGTGTAAAAACATTTAATCGGACACTTAAACAGTCTATGGTTTTGTAACAAGCTGACATCCTATTATTAATTCTAGATCTTTTTAACAACTCTGAATATCTAATTTCAAACGTATTTAGGATGTTACGTATCGGTATTAAATCGAGAGGCCGCTATTCATGGAACCCACCAATACGCTTAGATATGTGGAGTCCATTTACACAATCTTTATGTTATGCGCATATTATGCAATCTTTAGAAAAGGTGATAACGATTCGCATACACCAGGATAGACGCTTTTAGTCAATAATAAAAGCCAATGGCGGACGACCTGGCAAGCACCCTCACTTATCCGATTCAGACCTCATAAGGACCTATACGAGTATATGCTCTTTAAACAATATGTACCAGGACATATAATCAAACGACTATAAATATCTACTTTCAAACATGGCTAGGATATCACGTAACCACGAAAAAATTGGCGATTCAAATTTCGACTCAGTAAATTGCGTATCTGTAAATTGCAGATTCAGATATTCAAAACTGGGTTGCTTTGCGACTGTATAAAATCGGTCCGCTCCAGGAATGCTTCAAATCTGCAATGCACTGGAAAGTCCATTTCAAGCAAAGTTGTTTTGAATCAGTTTCAATCTTTTGAGAATAAGACTGACTTCTTTATTGTAAGTGTGCCACACTTGATACAATTTTTCGATTTTATGTATTAGTAAGATATTTAAAAGAAGAATACGCACCGCTACTAGATTTTTTATACTATTTTAATTCTAGAGAATGTACGACATTGTCTGTCAAAATATAATAACGAGTAGAATTCTTTTAGAAACCATTCAGAGACCATCTGGAATTCTAGTGCCAGAAACGCATTTCCGAAGATCTTGGAACACATACAAACGCAAGTGAATGGATTTCTATTTCCTGCTTATCGGTAATAAATCGACTGACCGCTTTCCACAGAGCCTACCAATATGCCTACATATGGGGAATCCATATTGACATTCTCTGTGTTCTATACATGGCATCCAAACATTCAAGGAAATAATAAGGATTCAGATTCAGTAGGAGTGACGTTTTGGATCAATGATAAAAGCCCACGGCGGGCGACATGGCAAACACGAATACATATCCAATTCAGACCTCATAAGGATATCTATATATATATGCTTCTTAAACAATATATACAAAGACATATAAGTAAACGACTTCAAATATCTACTTTCAAACATAATTAGGATATGATGTAATCACGAAAAAATTGTCGATTCAAGTGTCAACTCGGCGAATTGCGTATCTGTAAATTGCAGATTCAGATATCGAAAACTAGATTGCTTTGCGACTATATGAATCGGTCCGCTCCGCGAATGGCTTAGAATCTGCAATACACTGCAATGTCCATTTCAAGCAAAAACATTTTGAATCAGTTTCAATGTTTTGAGAATGAGGCCAATTTCTTTATTTTTAGTGTGCCATACTTCACACAATTTTTTTAATTTATGTATTATTCAGATACTTAAAAGAAGAATACGCTCTGCTATTAGATTTCTTGTACTATTTTATTTCTGAGGGATGTACGACATTGTCTGTCAAAATACAATAACGAGTAGAATTCTTTTAGAAACCAGTCAGCGACAGCTTGGAATTCTTGTGCCAGATACGCAATTCCGAAGATTTCGGAACACATACAAACGCAAGTAAGAAGATTTTTGTTGCCTGGTTATCGGTAATAAATCGAAAGGCTGCTTTTCACAGAGCCCACCATTATGCTTGCATATGAGAAATTCATTTTGTCATTCTCTGAGTTCTATACATGTCATGCACTGTGAAGTCCATTTCAAGAAAAGTCATTTTGAATCAGTTCCAATCTTTTGAGAATGAGACCGACATCTTTATTGCTGGTGTGCCATACTTCACACAATTTTATGAATTTATATATTATTAAGATATTTGAAAAAAGAATAAGCACTATTACTAGATTTCTCATACTATTTTATTTCTAAAGTATATACGATATTGTCTGCCAAATACAATAACAAGTAGAATTCTTTCAGAAACATATCAGCCACAATCTGAAATTCTAGTGTCAGACACGCAATTCCGAAGATTTCGGAACACATACAAACGCAAGTGAGTGGATTTTTATTTCCTGGTTATCAGTAATAAATGGACAGACCGCTTTTCACAGAGCTCACCAATCCATAGTGACATTCTCTGAGTTCTATCCATTACATGCAAACTTTCGAGAAAATAATAAGTATTTAGATTCAGTAGGAGTGACGTTTTTGATCAATGATGTGAGCCCATGGTGCGCGACCTGGCATGCACCCATATATATCTAATTCAGACCTTATAAGGACCCATATATACTTAATAAAAAATATGTGCAAGAAAATTTAAGCAGAAAGTCATCTAGTTTAGTCATGCAATTTTTCGAGAAAATAATAAGTATTCAGATTTAGTAGGAGTGACGTTTTTAATCAGTGATAACAGCCCATGGCGGGCGACCTGCCAAGCACCCTTACATATCCAAGTCAGACCTCGTAAGGACTTATACTCGTATATGCTTATCAAACAATACATACAAGGACATATGAGCAAACGATTATGAGCATCTACCTTCAAACATAGTTTGGATATCACGTAACCATGATAAAATTTCCGTTTCAAATGTCATCTCGGTGAATTGCGTATCCATAAATTGCAAATTCAGATATTCAAAACTGGATGGCTTTGCGACTATATAAAATCAGTCCGCTCCACGAATGGCTTCGAATCTGCAATGCACTGGAAAGTCCATTTTAAGCAAAGTCATTTGGAATCAGCTTCAATCTTTTGAGAATGAAAGCACCTTCTTAATTCTTAGCTTGCCATACCTCACACAAATTTTTGAATTTATATCTTATTATGATATTCAAAAAAAGAATAAGCACTGCTATTAGATTTCTTATACTATTTTATTTTTAAAGAATGTACGACATCGGCTGTAAAATACAATAACGAGTAGAATTCTTTGAGAAACAAATCAACGACAATCTGGAATTCTAGTGCCAGATACGCAATTCCGAAGATTTCTAACCACATACAACCGCAAGTGAATGAATTTTTATTTGCTGGTTATGGGTAATAAATCGACAGACCGCTTTTCACAGAGCCCACCAATATGCTTACATATGGGAAACCCATATTGACATTCTCTAAGTTCTATACATGTCATGCAAACTTTCAAGAAAATTATAAGGATTCAGTTTTAGTAGAAGTGACATTTTTGATCAATTATAACAGCCCATGGCGGGCGACCTGGCAAGTACCCTTAATATCCAATTCCGGCCTCATAAGAACCCATATATACTTATTCAAAAATATTTGCAAGGAAAGTCGAACAAAAAGCCAATCATTCTATGGCTGATAACCTATTACTAGTTGTATATTCAGCTAAGGTCTTTGAATTTCTAATTTCAAACAAATTTAGGATATTATATATCAATAATAACTCGAAAGACCGCTATTCAAAGAGTCCACCAATACGCTTAGATATGGGAAATCCATTTTGACAATCTCCAAGTTATACACATAATGTGAAATCTTTACAGAAGATGATAACGATTTGCATACTCGTATATGGGTCCTTATGAGGGCCGCTTTGGATAGGTAAGGCTGCATGCCAGATTGCCCGCCATGGGCTGTTATCATTGATCAAAAACATTACTTTTACTGAATCTGAATCCCTATTATTTCCTTAAAAGTTTTCATGACATGTATAAAACTCAGAAAATGTCTATATGGATTCCCCATATTCAAGCATATTGGTGGGCCCTGTGAAAAGCGGTCTGTCGAAACATTACTGATAACCAGGAAATAAAAATCCATTTACTTACGTTTCTGTGTGTTCCGAAGTCTTCGGAATTGCGTATCTGGCAGTAGAATTCCTGATTGCCGCTGATTGGTTTTTAAAATAATTTTACTCGTTTTTGTATTTTGACAGACAATGTCTTACATCCTTCAGAAATAAAATAGTATAAGAAATCTAGGAGCAGTGCGTATTCCATCTCAAAAAATCTTACTAATTTATGAATTCAATAAATTGTGTGAAATATGGCAGCCTAACAATAAAAAAGTCGGTCTTATTCAAGAAGGTCGAAACCGGTTAAAATGTCTTTTCTTGAAATGGGCATTACAGTGCATTGCAGATTCGAAGCCATCCATGGAGCTGACTGATTCATATAGTCGCAAAACAATCCAGTTTTAAATATCTGAATCTGCAATTCACAGATACGCAATTTACCAGGTCGACATTTGGATCGGCAATTTTTTCGTGTTCACGAGATATCCTAACTGTGTTTGAAAATAGATATTTAAAGTCGTTTGCTTATTTGTCCTTGTATATATTGTCTAATCAGTATATATATGTCCTTACGAGGTCTGAATTGGATAGGTAAGGGTGCTTGTCAGGTCGCCCGCCGTTTGCTTTCATTATTGACTAAAAGCGTCAATCCTGGTCTATGCGAATCGTTATGATCTTCTCTAAAAATTGCATATTATGTGTATAACTTAGAGATTGTCAAAATGAGTTCCCTATATCTAAGTGTATTGGTGAGTTCTATGAATAGTGGTATTTCGATTTATTATTGATACGTATATCCTAACTATGTTTGAAATTAGAAATTTAAAGTAGCTAGCGGAATATAGAATTAGTAATAAACTGTCAGCCATAGAATGATTGTCTTTTTGCTCAAATTTTCTTGCACATAGTTTCAATAAGTACGAGTATATATAGGTTATTATGAGGTCTGAATTGGGTATGTAAGGTTGCATATCAGGATCTATATTTTAGGTTGAATCAGTAGCGGTCTCTCGCTTTAATACCGATGAGTAATATCCTAAATACGTCTTCACGGATAAGGGAATCTATTGCGCCGCTGCACATGTTATAGAAAACTTCTACGCAAACCATAAGTCATTACAAGCGTGCCCTTGTGAAAGCTTTAATAATGAACCATATAAAAACCTATATAGATTTCCATCCTACGTTTTTCATATAAGGCTGTATCCCATTTTGTATTGCACCTTGTCCATACAATTTACACAGGAATCCGTCCGGATTTGAACATTAGTTCCCATGTATGTTTCCATGTGGGTATGCATATAGTCAGGACCGAGGAGAGAAAATCGAAAATCAAGGCCCAGTGGTAGTAACCCACGCCCCCCTCCATATGCATGTTTCTCTTCAACAAAAATTTTTAGATGCGTTCTCAAGGTATACCGGATTTAGAGATTTTGGGAAAAGTGTGGGCCCCCTTGAAAACTCCCAGCCCGGGGGGAAAGTCCCCGCCCCCTCTCGTCCGGCCAGCACATAGGGCTTCATTTAAGAATCGTTAGTAGAGCTTGCCACTTTCGGTGGTTGTGAATTTCGGACGCTTCTCCTACCAAATGCAAACCGTTAGTACCTTCTCTGAAGATTACTTCATATTTAGTGAACTCAGAAGGAGGCAGTATGAACGCCACTCAGATCAGATCATCATTCGAATCTGTGAGAAGTGGCCTTCCTTTTTCTTACCGGTACGCAATTTCCTAACCATTTTCTTGATTCCCGCTCAATAACCGCTTTACCTGCGGATCAAGAGTCAATACTTAAATGGGATGGATAAAATTAATAATAGAGGGTTAGTCTTTTCCAACGCCGGCGTCCCATTTACTCTCTAGTTAACGGTTTTTCACATATTTTCTAGGAAGTTTAAATAGGTGCTTATGGGGTTCGAATTCGATACTTAAAGGTGTTTACCAGGTCGCACTCCGTTCAGAATTATTTGTGATTAAAAACTTTACTTCTGCCGCATATGAAGAATTACTATCATCTTTGAAGATTGCTTAACATGAATTGCACTTAAAAGAATTCAATATGGATTTCTCTTATGTACGCATATCCATAAACAGTGGTTTTACGCATTGTACCCTGTATGGAATGTCCTAAATGTGTTTCGAGATATACAATTAATAAGCGCTGCAAATCAAAATTCGTCCCCCGGCTTTAAATGCTGAAAAAAGAGGTCATAATGTTTTGAAAAAGATAGATTCCTATTGATAGAGCCTTTTGCTATAATACATATGGATGTTTCCAGAGTATAGCGACGCTTGAGTCTAATTTTCTTTAGATTAGAGATTCAAAATACTTTTTTTGAGGCTAAAATTTTGTAACAGGCATTGAGTCATCTCGAAAGCGGTAGTCTGATGTACTAATGTTCAATTGTTTTTGTATATACTTTTAAAGCAGGCATATGAAGGGTCTTATCAGGCCCGAATTTGACACATAACGGTGTTTGCCAGGTCGCTCCTGATGAAAATCTCCACACGAGGCCTTATATAGGAAAACATATAGGGACTCACATTCAGACTCACTTGCGAACATGTATGGTAATCCACATGTATTTCTATACAAAACTTTGTGGTCAGTTTAGGACACAAAATGCAATAGGCACCTAGGTGAGTTTCTATAAAGGAACCTATTTGGGGTTTCATTTCGATGCCTGTGTGTGGAAAATTATGAATTGATCCGATTTAAAATCGCACATAAGGTATTTCTTTAATAAGGAACGGGTTCCCAAATTATCATTCTCAAACTACGCAGTCTTCACGCAAAATGAAATCTAATTCACAGCTGTACATGTAATAGAAAACTACTGCGCAGACCACAAATCATTCCAAGTGTGCTATATATATATTCCCATCCTACGTTTTTCATGTAAGTTTGTATCTCGTTTCGTATTGCACCTTTCTATACAATTTTACAGAGGAATCCGTCTGAATATCCATATTAGTTCCCAAGTATGTAATCACTTCGAGCGGTTATGGATTTGGGACGCTTCTCCTGCCTAACGTGAACCGTTAGTATCTTATCTAAAGATAAGTCAACATTTACTGAACTCAGAAGGAGGCAGTATGCGTTCCACTCAAATCAGATTATCGTTCGAATCCGTGAAAGGCGGCCTTTCCTTTTTCTTTCCGGTACACAATTTTCTGACCTCTTTCCTTGGTGCCCACTCAATTACCGCTATACCTGTGGGTTAAGAGTAAATCTTCAAACGAGATGGACAAAATTAGTAATGGAACTTTGTTTTTTTTCAGCGCAGTCGTCCAATTAACTCTCTCCTTAACAGTTTTTTCACATATTTTTTAGAAAGTTTATATGGGTGCTTATGCGGTCCGAATTCAATACGTTATCGTGTTTACGAGGTCGCGCGCCTTTGGGAATTCTTTTTTATTGGAAACTTTACTCCTGCCGCATACGAAGAATTACTGTCTCCTCTGAAGATTGCTTAACATGAATTGTACTTGAAAGAATTCAATATGGATTCCTTTCATGTCAGCATATCGTTGAGATCTATAAACAGTGGTTTTACGCATTGTACTCTACATGTAATGTCCTAAAAGTGTTTTGAGACATACAATTGATAAGCGCTACAAATTAAGATTCGTCCCTTGGCTTTAAATGCTGAAAAAAAGGTCGTGACGTTTACGAAAAGATAGATTCTTATTGATAGAACACTTTGGCATGACACGTACAGATATTATCAGTGCATAACGCCGCTTGAGCCTAATCGATTTGTGACTGGAGATTATAAGTGGCGTTTGGAGGCGAATTTGCAACAGCATTTGAGTCTTTTCGAAGGCCGTAGTCTGATGTACTCACGTTTAATTTTTTTTGCAAACTTTTAAAAAAGGTATATGAAGGTTCTTATCAAGTCCGAATTTGGCTCGTAAGGGTGCTTTCGAGGTCGCCCCTATTGAAAATCTCCACACTGGGCCCTATATAGGAAAACATATAGGCATCCACATTGGGACTCACCTGCGAACATGTATGGGAGTCCAGATGGATCGCTATACTAAACAGTGTGGTCAATTTAGGACACAAAATGCAATAAGCACCTATGTGAGAACCTGTATGGGAACATAGGTGTGAACCTATATGGCAGCTCATTTGGAATTTTATATCTATCCCTATGTGTGGAAATTTAGAAATGGGTCCTTCGTGAAATCGCGCATAGGTTTTTAATTTTTATTGGGTAATTTTTAATGGGTCTGTTATGTATATATTTTGGTAGGCCCAGTAAGTACAGTTAATTTAGCTATGTAAAGCATTTCTGCATGCATACAAAATTAATATTATATACAGTAAAACCTGATATTCATTTTCCGTTATAAATTAGTTTTCTTGTAATATTAATTACTTTCATTTTGTTATGTAAAACCTTTTTACATACCTTTTGAACTAAAAGGTTTTTCTCTATATAAAGATTTTTAATGAGCCTGTTATATATATTTTTTTGCAGACCCCATAAGTACCTCTATTTCCAGGTCACTTTGAAGCAGAAATCGTATTTTGTTGGATCTTAAATATTCAAATATGATATTTCTTTTGCTCTGGTTTTTAAATCCAAAGTTGAAGTACATAGAAATTTTTGCAATCAGCTGATAAATCTATGTAGATGGTTAATTTTACTATGTAAAGCATTTCTGCATGCATAAATAATCAATATTGTATATATTAATACATAATATATATTTTTGGTTGTAAATTAGATTTGTTCTACCCTAGGTCACCTTCATTTTGTGATGTGAAGCCTTTTTTCATTCATTCTTTTTCATTGGTCTCTTATATTCATTTTGGCGGACCCAAGAATTGAAGAGTGCTCGACAATAGTGTTTTATACGCCACTTGCCACGAGGTTTATTTTGTACCTATATTCACATATTAGGTGATCCTTTTGACAAATGGCGCATAATACACTGTTGTAGAGCCCGCTTCAATTACGGTTATGTCCAGGTCACATTGGGGGCAAACGCGTATTTTATCGGTTCGTAAACATTGCATACGATTTTTCATTGACTGTATCTTTTACATATTGAATTAAAGTACATAGAAAGAGTGACGCCAAAGTTCGCCTATTTTTTGGACCTCCCTAGCGACCTGGTGAAAAAATATAAAATTATGTTACAGGTATCAAATTACTCGTCACTGAAAATCAAAATGATCATCGCTTTTCGTTTCTTAAAAATTTCAAAAAATTACCCCAATTTAGGAGTTAAAAAGACCCCAAAAAAATTTAAAAATAGAAAATACCACTAATTATAAAATCATTTTTTCTTGATTGATAAGGAGTGATGTGGGTTAAAAATTCACCCCAAAGATCTCCCATGGGGTGAAATCATCCCTAAAACATTAAGAAAAATAAAAATAGTGACCCCAAAGTTAGCCTATTTTTCGGACCTCCCTAGCGACCTGGGGAAAAAATATAAAAATATGTTACAGGTATCAAATTACTCGCCATTTAAAACCAAAGTGAGCATCGCGTTTCCTTTTTAGAAAATTTCCAAAAATTACCCCTATTTAGGGGTTGAGAAGACACCAAAAAAATTGAAAAATAGAAAATACCACTAATTATAAAATCATTTTTTCTTGATTGATAAGGGATTAATGTGGGTTGAAAATTCAGCCCAAAGATCTCCCATAGGGTGGAATCATCCCTAAAACATTAAGAAAAATAAAAATTTTCTGAAATTCCGAAAAAATATATTTAAATGTTTGAAGTCATAAAATATATAACACAACAATATATATGTCTCGATGAGAAAATAACCCCTTGGAAGAGTAAAGCCACCCCCCCTCCCCCTAATCAGAAGCTTAGTCAGAGTTTTAGTCACTTAAGGCAAAATCAGTCTGAGTTCCAGCTACTTAAGACAATATCAGAGTTCTAGCCACTTAAGGCAGGATCTAGTGGTGATCCAGCCACTTAAGGCAAGAACTAGTGGTGATCCAGCCACTTAAGGCAATATATAGTGGTGATCCAGCCACTTAAGGCAATATCTAGTGGTGATCCAGCCACTAAAGGCAATATATAGTGGTGTTCCAGCCACTTAAGGCAATATCAGAGTTCTAGACACTTAAGGCAAGATCTAGTGGTGATCCAGCCACTTAAGGCAAGATCTAGTGGTGATCCAGCCACTTAAGGCAATATCAGAGTTCTAGCCACATGAGGCAAGATCTAGTGGTGATCCAGTCACTTAAGGAAATATATAGTGGTGATCCAGCCACTTAAGGCAAGATCTAGTAGCGATCCAGACACTTAAGGCAAGATCTAGTGGTGATCCAGCCACTAAAGACAATATATAGTGGTGATCCAGCCACTTAAGGCAAGATCTAGTAGCGATCCAGGCACTTAAGGCAAGGTCTAGTGGTGATCCAGCCACTAAAGGCAATATATAGTATAGTGGTGTTCCAGCCACTTCAGGCAATATCAGAGTTCTAGACACTTAAGGTAAGATCTAGTGGTGATCCAGCCACTTAAGACAAGATCTAGTGGTGATCCAGCCACTTAAGTCAATATATAGTGTTGATCCAACTACTTAAGGCAAGATCTAGTGGTGATGCAGCCACTTAAGGCAAGATCTAGTGGTGATCCAGTCACTTAAGGAAATATATAGTGGTGATCCAGCCACTTAAGGCAAGATCT